>QANT01003707.1:0-17474 GCA_003254885.1 Purshia tridentata | reverse complement strand
GTTATCGAAAAAGGATTTTATAGTTGTTGGTTTAACGATTTCCCAATTTTGGAAAGGTTCTATGTTTTATGGGCAAAAAGAGATTTATGGGAAAAAGATTTTCAAACCACCCTTCGCAGTATCCTTCAGATTATCAGATTATATAGGTCTTCGGGACCCATCACGGCACACACATAGGCTTTAGGCTGTGTGTCGGGATGCCTTGCCTTTTGGGGGTAGCCCTGTGTGCACGTATGGCAGGTATATTGGCCCTGCATGTGTATGACAACCCTGGCTCTGCACATGTACAGTAGGATTATTGGCCCTGCATGCGTATGGCAGGTTCTGAGCCTTGCGCATGTACGGCACACTATTAGCCCTACTTGCGTACAGCAGGTTGTGGGCCCTGCGCATGTACGGCAGGTTCGGTGGGTAACTGTTTGGGTGAACGTTTTATTATTATATCAGTTTTATAAGAATGTTTCAAAGGATATAAACTACAGTTTCGGTTTGATGCATGTCAGCTTAAATTGTTTTATTTATTTTCCCAGAAAATCTCAAAGCGGATTTTAAGAATTGGTTTACTTATCCCGTGAATTTTACGAAATATTTTAAAACTGGGGGATTTCAAAGAGGATTTGTGAGGTCTTAAGGAAACTTGAAAGTAAAGGATTTTTAATGCTTATTTTGGTTTATGTCCACTCACTGAGTTTATCTCAGTAGATTTTATCCTACTTGTTATTTTAATTTTTCCCCCAGGTTGTAGCGGTGGAACGGTCGAGCCAAAGACGTCGAGGCATTATTATAAAGTTGTGAAGCCGTAGGAATTTGTTCTCTTCGTATTTTATTTTCTATAGTAAATTTTATAGCACCGCTCTGTAATTTTAGTGAAAAAGGAAATTGATTGGTTTTTGAATTTGGGTCGGAGACCCTTTAGTTGTGGTAAAGGAGCTGTGATGCTTAGAAGTGTTTTTGCAGGTCTTCATGGAGAAAGGGTTCGTCCAATTTTAGGGGAGGTTCTGCCAAAATTTCGGTAGGATTTTCCTTGATATTGGATGCCCGCGGGATCACTCCGAGTTCCAGGGTGGAATTCGGGGAGGATCTTGTCAGCAGGTGTTAGGAGCTGATGCATGAACCTGCGGTCAGCTTGGAGACAATTCCCAACGAACAACGTCTCGCTGCAACAAACAACAACCAGGCACTGTATAAACATACATATGCAACCTTACTTGACATGAGGAAAGGATTTAACAACACACATACCTGGGGTTTTCATCCCAATGTTGAAGGTAGCTGAGAAGGTCGTTCATGATCGCGCCCGAGTAATGACCAAGAAGATCAAAGTTTACTGCCTCCTGTTGTTTATTCTGCTTCTTCACCAGTGGATCGGTTAAAATGGGTTTCAATCTGGCACCTGGCCTCTTATACCTCTGGCCTCGACCCTCACCAACAGCCATGCTCTCACCACCCTTTCTAGCAACGAATTCTGAGGGCGGAATGATGTCCATACTATCAACGGCTTCTACACCGCCCTCTTTGTTGCCTTGGTCAGTGGAAGCTGGAGGATCATCCTTCCACTTCGCCACCAACTTGCACATGTGCTGATGAAGGTCCACATAATTGTCGGGCCTATATGTAGATGGAGAGGCAGCCACTGCATGAGTTTGTGTTTGTGTGTGCAGCGGCCGGTTTGCCAAGGCAACTTGGTCACTGTCCACAAGGGCCATACTTGCTTGAACATCAGGGACTGGCACAAATGACGTCGCTACGTTTGAACACTTCACTATGGGATCACTGCTCTGTTCAGCAGCCACACCTTGATCGTCCCCCTTATGATCGTCCCCCTTTGACTTCTTATCACCAGTGGAGGGCCTACCAACGCTGTCCCCAACTGCTGCCAAGTTGGGGGATGCAAGATTTTCAAANAAACCCGGGGGGGGGGGAAGATCTTCATTCCTCTCAGGCGAGGGCTGGAATGAGGAACCGCCAATGGGACTGCATCCCTCAACATCCTGCTGCGTGGTTGATGGCGCCAACATGCGCTTGACCTCCACCACTAACTCGGTGACCTTCTCCATTTCGGCCTTAACAATGGCCCTTGTCTTTTTCACCAGGTCAGTCCTGAGTTGGGCAAGGTCTCTTTCAAACCTCTGCGCCATAGCATGCATCATCTCTGCCTGAGAAAGACATTTCCCCATAGGGTCAACTCAAAGAATAAACAATAAAGTTGAAACACAAATTACATATGGTGTACAGACAGTGGACAGGTTGTGGACAACCCAAGGACAGTATAGTCCTTCAATAAGAGTAAGGTGTCCATCAATTGTTGGCTTTCTGTACACCATTTGTACAGGCCTTGTAAACAGGAAGTGTTACAACATTGTTAATGCTCACATTGAACATAGACTGCCATTACCAAAATTCCCGTGATGAGATGTATTATGGAAAAGGTGGTTTACCATTGAGGGGTCTCGCGGCTGGTTAGGGGGGTGGGTTGAGTAGCATGGAGGGAGGATGACGTGCCACCTACTTCCGAGTTGTTTTTGGCACGACGCCCTTGCTCTTCATTCTCACCCTCATACCATCTCTTATCCCAGTACGCCGCAGCCTTCTCAGTTGGCGAGGGCTCGATCACCCGCACGTCCAAATCTTCCTGCACATTTCAAGATAGTAATTTAAATAAAAGATATGCCTAGTCTCGAAATTCTACGCTTTGAAATTGATTTATGTGTCTTCTGTATAAATTCAATAAACTAAATGAATTAATTTGAACAAGTTTTTCAATGCTTCATTGACCACAGGACCGTCAACCCTAATTTTAATTCAAATATTGAATGAATGAGAAAAGTGTGCGGTAGCTAACCTCATCAAATACCAGCAAGCTCTTCATGAAGTCCTTCATGGTCAAGCCTCCAGAGTTCCGCCACCACAATATACGGGGGACCGCATCCGATTCAACCCTTACCACAGCAGCCGCGAACAAGAAGCTGGGAAAAGTTTCATATGCCCAAACCTAGGAGTTAAAACAACAATGGGTGAAAGCATTTTCAGAATTGTTAGAATCCGACATGGTCACACAACGCAGCAAAAAAAAACATTAAAAAACAGCTACCTAGAGGGCAAACGAGAAGCCCGTGAGTTCATACTCTAATGACGATTTCCCTTCCTTCATAGCCTTCTCAAACCGTGTTTGGAGATTCAGATCACGAAATGAGTCCATCGTCCCAGCATATGACACGGTGCCCCAAGGAAAATTATAAAACTCCTCCAGGTTCTCTACGACCTTTAGGAACCGGAGGTCAATCTTGTTGCTCTTTTGTCTTCCCAAGAGGACAAAATATAAAAAATATAGGAGGCCCAGCCGAAATCTGTCCTCGCTGTCCTCACACGTATTAAACTTCAGCTCCAATTCATTACGGCTGACGCTCTTTTTTTGGGGAAAATACCTCAACTTCAGCCAGGAAGAGTTGTCCATCGCTTCCACTCTATCGTACTCATTGAAGTGTATTTCTGGTTCCCCGCCAAAATGCAGCCTGGTTATAAGGGCAAACTCCCTCTTCCCGAACCTCATAAGTTGATGCTTCGACAGTATAGACACCATGCCACCACCCCTGTCATCTTCACATTGTGCCCACCGAAGCAGCAGCCGGTGCAGAAGTGGTGCACTAAATCTTAGTTGGTCCTCGGCATCAAGGAAGTGCCCAAAAGGGCTACCCCGGAATCTGGCCATTTCATCGTCTGTGAACCTGGCCCTTAGGGTTCTCAAGCTCTCAGTGAGCTGCCACCGGCAATTAATCCAGGCTAAGTGTGGAGGGCACTTGCACTTCAGCTCGTACTTCAAACCACCTGACATACTCCTGAAAAGATGTGGGCAAACATTAAATTGCAGACATGGTGCAGACAATGGGTGGACAATGGGTAGACAATGTCTTGGCAGGGAATGGACAATGTGTACAGAGAGAGGGGACAATATGTGGACACAGAATTGCATAGCTTGCTAGCACATTAATAGTCGGCATAAGTGCATCTCATGCCCTCAAATGTGATCATGTCGATGACTGTGAGACAACTAGGACAGTTCCGAAAGCCAACAACAGAACTACATAAACTACAGCTTCAAGAGAGATGACAGAATTGGATTATTTGGAAATTTCCTCACAACACAATTGTTTTAGCTTTCTTCATCTTTCAATTCCCGTACTATAAACTAAAAGATAAACCGGATTTTACATTAACCGTAATTGCACATTTGTACGATTTTCATTCTCATATGCTATATTTTTTTTTTTTGGTAAACAGGAAGGCCAAAGGCCCAAACACAGTAGCCTACCCACCCATAAACCGAGAGTGAGAGAGGCCACTACAATCCTCAAATGAAACTTGAATACAACCTAAAGGGGGCTGGGCGAAAAACCACAAACCCAGATCAATTCTCATATGCTATTTTGACAAATCATCCCCAAATATAAAAACCCAACAATGATCACCACCAAAAGACAAGACCCTTTACCCTTGTGCATATTGGATTAATCCCTGTTTTTCTTGCTTTCGGTGCTCCCAGCTCACCATGAGAGTCCTAGTGAACTCTTCACAAAACATCCACTCTCCCAACCCAAAACTCAAACTCAAATGCAACAACAATCAGTAGAACCACTTTTGGGTATGGCGGCCTTCAGCTGGCGATGAACCTCTGGCGCACGGGATGCGGGGAACGTCACGGACGCTCGGCTCTGATGTCAACGTCGGTCTTCCTCGTCGCTGTTGTCTCTCTGTCTCACCCCTCTGGTTCGTATACAGTGTTCGAAAGCTCACACAAGCTACGGTTTGCTTTGGAAGTTAACTAGAATAGTGGGAGGTTACTGCAGTTTAGAGGAGCTAACGGGGTTGGGTTTGGAAGTTAACTGCAACCGTTTGGGCATACTGACGGAATGGAGAAGATTAACAAAGGTGGAGATGGACGTTAGTGGGTGGGGTGGGGGTATATTTGTCCACATTTGGGACAAAAAGCTAGAAAAGTCAGAAAATTTTTGTAGGGTGTAAAAAAGTCCTTTTGGTATTTATTTGGGTTATTTAAGGCAATTTCCCTTGATTAAACTTTAGGTGACCAAATTGTTTGGTCGCATATTTTATAAGTGTTGGTTGCCTATTATTACGGTACAAAATTTTGGTTTTTGTGAATTTTTCTCTTATCTTAAAAAAGGTACCCATTTGGTTTGAAGACTCTTTCCACACTATTCTTCCTTCCCACCCGTGACTTCCTAATTTCTCTTTCACTCTTACTCACTATGACCCACTCCGCCTACTATCCATTGATACCAGAAGCGGTGCTTGATTCATGGTTTGAATTTCAAGTATTGCCAGTATTGCCTCTTTCTCTCTCTCGTTGCATCCTCCCTATTCTCATCCCTCTCTTTGTCTCACCGAGTCACTATTGCCTCCCTCTCTTTGTGTCTCCACCATTCTCTCTCTGTCTCACCATCACCCACTCTCTGTCTCACCACCATTATTTCTCTTTCTCATGCATCGTCTTTGCCAACTCTCACCTAGTTACACATCACCACTCTAAGAAGGTATTTTTAATTGGGGCTTCTGTTTAGAGATTTAGGATTTAGGGTTTAGTTAGGCTTTTGATTTCTATGCTCTCTATTAGGGTTCTCAAGTTATATTCTGATTTAATGATTTTGATGTTAATTTGCTCTAATTTTGTGTCTTAGATTTTGGGGGTTCTTACTTTGCGTTAGAAGTGTTGAACAGGCAGGGCTGGCCCGAGTACTACACGACAAGTCACAGAAAGGCATGGCATGGCACAGCACATCAAGCCTGGCACGGCACGAGCACGACACTGGCCAAGCATGGTAGAAGCACGAGTAGGAGCACGAAATGGGCCCGAATTAGGTACAACTCTTTGGAACGGAAAATCCAACTCGTGCACAGTGGAGTCGCGACGGCGATCGCGGCGATCGCGGCGACTTCGAGGCTCGCCGATCGCCCAGAATTCTTCCTCTCGTCGAGCCCAGCGTGTTGGTGACAGGACCCTCCCCGAATTCCACCCTAGAACCCGGAGTGATCCTGCGGGCATCCAATATCAAGGAAAATCCTACCGAAATTTTGGCAGAACCTCCCCTGAAATTGGATGAACCCTTTTTCTCCACGAGACCTGCAAATGCACTTCTAAGTTCCACAGCTCCTCTACCACAACCAAAAGGGTCTCCGACCCAAATTCCAAAACCAATCAATTAAGTTTTTCACTAAGTTATAGAGTGGTGCTACAATCTTTACTATAGAAAATAAAATACAAAGAGAATAAATTCCTACTGCTTCACAACTTTATAATAGTGCCTCGACGCCTTTGGCTCGACCGTTCCACCGCTACAACCTGGGCGAAAAATTAAGATCACAACGAGGATAAAACTAATGAGTTAGCTCAGTGAGTGGACATAAATCAAAATAAATATTAATAAACCTTTACTTTAAAGTTTCTTAGAATTTCGCAAATCTTCCTTGAAATCCCCCAGTTTTAAATACATTTCGTAAAATCTACTGAAAATTCTGTCTTAGAATTTCCATCTGAAAACCGTTTTAAAAAAATTCTGATAAATTGATAAAACTGATCAAGCTCCCAAAATATTAAATAAAAACTGAATTTTGTATCGACCAAGAATTATTCGTAAATTGCTTGAATAAAGAAATCTCTCACCCAACCGTTACCCACCGAACCTGCCGTACATGCGCAGGGCCCACAACCTGCCGTACGCATGCAGGGCCAATAATCCTGCCGTACATGCGCAGGGCCTACGACCTGCCGTACGCATGCAGGGCCAATATCCTGACGTACATGTGCAGAGCCAGGATCTGTCATACACATGCAGGGCCAATATCCTGCCGTACGTGCACGCAGGGCCGCCCCCAAAGGGCAAAGCATCCCGACACACGGCCCAAAGCCTATGTGTGTGCCGTGATGGGTCCCAAAGACCTATTAAAACTGATCATTTGAAGGGTACTACGAAGGGTGGTTTGAAAATCCTTTTTCCCATAAAGCTCTTTTCGCCCATAAAAACATAAAAACTTTCTAAAATTGTGAAATCATTATAAAATCCCTTTTTCGATAATATGTGTGCCGTGATGGGTCCCAAAGACCTATTAAAACTGATCATTTGAAGGGTACTACGAAGGGTGGTTTGAAAATCCTTTTTCCCATAAAGCTCTTTTCGCCCATAAAAACATAAAAACTTTCTAAAATTGTGAAATCATTATAAAATCCCTTTTTCGATAACCAAACCCGAAATATTTCACGATACGAATAACCACATATGTTTACTTTAAGAAATCACCAACGACCAAACTTTCAATTTCCTCAATAATTTCCTAAATTTCTCGTTCAAATCTTCGATTAAAGGTTTCTAATGATGGAAATTTACTAAAACACCCAACAATTTGGTTTAATTTCCAAATACCCATGCAAAACCCGAAATGGCATAACCCCCAAAATCTCACACTTCCAAATTCTTCAAATTCCTCAATTTCAATCCACCCATCTAGTCCCTAATCACCCCTAATTCGTATCTTATCCTTCAATTGCACAAAATAACTATTAATTTCACCCAAACATAGCCAAAACCGAAATGGGTCTCAAACCCCAAAATTTCAATCTCTCACAATTTCCCAAAATTGAACAACTAAATTATAGGGGAATGAAAGCCCATAAGAAGAGGAGAAAACCCACCTAAAATAACGGGGATTGGTGCCGGAATCTAGCCGGAATTGACGAACACATGACGGCGGGCTGGTTGCTTTTCCGGCGTCGTTTCTCGTCGGGGGACGGCTGGCTGCCGTGGGGGAGCACCGAGGTGGCTGGCCGGCGGCTGGAGACTGCTTCACGCCACCTGGGGTCGCCGGAAATGGCTGGAGCTGCAAGCTCCAGTCGCGCGCAGGGGCAAAGAGAGATCGAGAGAGAGAGAGAAAGGGGCTGGGCGGCGTCGGGAGGTGGCTGGTCGGCGACTGGCGACGTCGCCGGCAGGTCTGGGTGGTCGGAGTGGCTGGGGGGGAGGTCGCGCAGGGGAGAGAGGCTGAGGGGGGAAGTGTTCTCGCGTGGGAAGAGGAGAGGAGAGAGAATTTAAAAAGAGGGGGGAAATTTAAACCCATTTCAACATAATTACAAGTTTGCCCCTCACTTTGAACCTCCGTATTTCACACACAGTAGCTCCAAACGACGCATGCTACGTGTCTACGAACTCGTGAAGTCGAGCTCTACGCAACCATGTCAAAGTCAACCCTAAACTCCAAGTAATTTAAAAAGTCAACCTTGAGCTCTTTTATCACGTTCATAACTTTTTAACCATAACTCTAAATCACCCATGCCGCATGTCTATGAACTTGTGAGCTCAAGACTTTCCTAACGGACCCAAGGTCAAAGCTAAAATCTTGTTAGAACCAAAAGTCAACATTAGGCCCTATTATAATTCACTTAAAAGGTGCGGGTCGTTACAGTTGGTGGGTTCGATTGACCCGTGGGACCGCCGTGGGCGTCGGATCGGAGCTAGGGAGGCCGGCGGCTTTCTGGCCAGTTTTCCTCATTTTCCGGCCACTTTTGGCCGTCGACTCAAGTTCGAGAATTGATCACCTCGATCTCCTCTACGTCCCTGTGTAATTCGTTTAAGCTAAACGTGACTTTCGTTTTTGATAGTTGACCGCCGTTGACTACCCGTTGACCGCTGTGGGTTTCGCTGCGTGTGACGGTTCCAGCGACCGTTCCTTGGTTTTTGGCCTCGGGCCAACCACTCGAGCTTGTGGATGAGTTTGGGTGAGTTTCTCGAACCTTTCGAGTGTGTTTTCCGGGGTCGGGCAACCTAGTGCGTGGTGGTTCCCGCCCGTTTCAGTTGGTTGTGAACTCTGTTGTTATTGCTTGGTTGTCTGGTCTTAGCAGGTACACTCGGCGCGGGAATTTGTATTTTCGATGCCGTTACGCTGCCGGATTTTAGAATCTGTGCATTGGAGCCACGAAGGACACGAAGGGCAGTTCGGGCTTTTCGTGCGGTCACAGTGAGTGAACCTAAGACTATTAATTCTCAGTTTAGTTAGTTACTTGGTTGCTCGTGTGCTTGGTTGTTTGATTTGGTTGCGGGTTACTAGTTAAGGGGGGTTACGGAATTAGGATTGGAATACCGATAATTTAAGGATTATTTGAGGTTATAGAATTAAGTAATGTTTGGAACTTTAGTGAGGACTAAGTAAGGATCAGTGATTGTGTTGAGGGTTTGTGAATTCCAGTTGGAGACTTTCGGTTAGGATTGGGATTCCCAGGATTTTAAGATTATTGTTTGTTAAGGTGATTTCGTGTGGATTTCGGTTTTGGGAAACTGATTTTAAGAACTCAGTTTATTCTTGGTTAAAGATAAAGATCTGATCTTATTTGTCAGTTTTAGAAACTTTGGTTCTTTAAGAAAGGATTTAATTTTAAGTTCAAGTTTGATTAGTTCTCTCGTCTTATCAAAAAGGGTTGGAACTTGGATTTTGGTGTTTTGAACGGAAAATATTCTATTCTGATTGGTACGGTTTTCAAGCACCCAATGGATACTCGTTCAGCTTCTCATATTATATAGGTCTTTGGGACCCATCACGGCACACACATAGGCTTTGGGCCGTGTGTCGGGATGCTTTGCCCTTTGGGGGCGGCCCTGCGTGCACGTACGGCAGTTGTTGGCCCTGCATGTGTATGACAGACCCTGGCTCTGCACATGTACGGCAGGATATTGGCCTTGCATGCGTACGGCAGGTCGTAGGCCCTGCGCATGTACGGCAGGATTATTGGCCCTGCATGCGTACGGCAGGTTGTGAGCCCTGCGCATGTACGGCAGGTTAGCTGGATGTGAATTGGGTGATGGTTTTACTTATCTTGTCAGCTTACAGTTGTTCTTGAGAATTATTGATTTCAGTTCTTAATTGATATTTTGGGAACTTGACCCGTTTTATTTATTTATCAGAGTTTTCAGTTCTTGTTTTATAATTTGAGGACATTTGATCAGACTTAATGATTTCTAAAGGAGTTTTCCAGATGGATTTTAAAAGCGGATTTTTATAAAGAGTTTTCAATGAATTTTTTAAAATGTTTTAAAGTTGGGGAATCTCAAAGAGTGACAGTGAGGTGTTGAGAAACTTGGAATTTAAAGATTTAGGCGAGCATCGATTACTGAGGTTCGAGTAACAAAGGTCATTTGAGATTTAAGGGTAAGTAAAAGATTCGAAGTATCAGTGGTTTTAATTGACGATATAGTGGGTTCTAAAGATTATGTGAGGATAGTGGAAGGATTAATTTAGGTTTAAATTGTTTCTGAATGGATATCGAGGATTCTAAGAATTATTGGAGAATCTAGTGGGATTCTAAGTTAGGACCTTGTGGCGTAAATCGAGGTGATTTCCAGTGTAGGGGGTCAATTGAGGATAATTGAGATATTACAGATTGAAACAGTGAATTGGGTTGGTTTAGAGGATTGATGATCAGGTTGAGGATTATGATTTGTGATTTGTGGTTGACTGTGCTTGAGGCTTTAAGATGGATTGTGACTGATTATTTCATTTCAGTTTATTTGAGGTTTTCAGTTAGATTTCACTCACACGAGCTCTAGTGAGCTTACCGGGTTTGTGTGTAAACCCGGTGCACCTGTGGTTGGGTGCAGGGTTTAGTTTTGCAAGTGAGCAAGCTGAGGAGGCAGTGGAGAGAAGACGAGGCAGTGGGACCAGCAGCAGTTTCAGAAAACTTATTTTACAGTTTTATTTTCGTGTAAAAGGTTTTACACTTAGTTTTATGTGAATTGTTTTGTAAAGTTACAGTGATTTCAGTAAATTATTTTATATTCATGGCTCACAGTTTCAGAGAAAAAGGGCCCACAGGAAACAGTTGTCAGTTTTCAGCAGTTTAGGCACGTGCCCGAGGGTCGGGGCGTGTCATGTACCCTATAGAGTTTCTTAACCAACTAGATTTCAGTGGGTTACCCACACATTCTTTAACTTTAAAATTAGGAATGCCTATTATGTGTAACGACCCGTACCTTCCTAAGTACATGTTAATAGGGCCCAACGTTGACTTTTGGTTCTAACAAGATTTTAGCTTTGACTTTGGGTCCATTAGAAAGGTCTTCAGCTCACGAGTTCATTGACATGCGGCATGGGTGATTTAGAGTTACGGTTAAAAAGTTATGAACGTGATAAAAGAGCTCAAAGTTGACTTTTTAAATTGCTTGGAGTTTAAAGTTGACTTGGACATGAGTACGTAGAGCTCGACTCCACGAGTTCGTAGACACGTAGCATGCGTCGTTTGGAGCTACGGTTTGAAAAATACGGGGGTTCAAAGTGAGGGGCAAACTTGTAATTATGATGAAATGGGTTTAAATTCCAGAAAATTCTGGAACTTTCCCCCTTTTTTTTATCTCTCCCTCCCCTCTTTCCACGGAAGACAGCCCAGCCCCAGCCCTTGCCCGACTCCTCCCTCACCCTCTCTCCCCTGCGTGACGCCGCCCATTTCCGGCCACCCCCGACCTGCCCAGCCACCGGCGACCCCCACCCAGCCTCCTCCCGCGCCGCCCAGCCCTTCCTCTCCCTCTCTCCCGATCTCTCCTTCTCGCCTGTGCGACTGGAGCTTCCAACTCCAGCCCTCTCCGGCGACATCAAGCGGCGAGCAGGCCGAGAATCACCTCACCAGCGGCCGACCATCTCCTCCCAAGTTTCCCCACGCCGGCCAGCCCTGTTCCAGCAAGAAAGCAGCTCGGAAAATCCCCAAAAGTCGCCGATCCTCTCCTCGAATTCCAGCCAAATTCCGGCCCCATTTATTTCTCCATTTCTCCCCCTCCCAGCCCGAAAATCAGCCAATTCACCTACCTTGTGCGCGCGTCACCCCTCCTCTCCCCCACCCAGCCAATTCCGACCAACACCCAGCCACCAACCGGCCACCTCCCGCCGTCGCCAGCTCGCCACGACCCACGACGCCGACACCCAGCCCCTGCGCGCGCCGCTGCTCGGAGAGGACACCACCAGCCGCTGCAACCTCCAGTTTCTGGCCAGTTTTTCCGGCGTTTTCTTGCCCATTTAGGTGGGTTTCCTCCCTCCCTCTTCTAACATTTAAATTACCTTAGTTTGGGGCTGTAATTGGGATGGAATTAGACATGAGAAGAAATTGGGATTTAACCCCAAATCTGGAAATTCGGAAAATCAGTGGCTTTGGGTGCGAAATTGGAGTTGAATTTACTAATTTCCAACCTTAGGACATGTTAATTGTGGTTTAGAACCTGGGGCTTTAAGGATAATGTAAGAAATTGGGAATTTGTGGATGAGTACATGGCTAATTCGGATGGTTGCTCAAAAATTTGGGGATTGGGCATGAATTTGTGATATTTTAGTTAATTACCATCGTTTAGAAATCTAATTTAGAAATTGGAATGATGGGTTCAAAGGAAAAAGACGGAAATGGTGAGATTGGGGTTGAAAACGTCTCTTTGTTTGGGGTTGAGGTTAGTCCGACCCATTAATCGTGGAATTTAGAAATCGTCGTGGAATTTAGACTTTATTAAGCGGGCGATTAACTTGGGTTGCATAGGAAAGACTTAGGTTAGCGAAACCCCAAACTTTAGACATAGATGGACACTTTTTGGGTTGTATAGAAAAGAATTAGGTGAGCAAAACCTTAAATTTTAGACATAGACGGACACTTTAAATGAGGGAACTAACGACGTATTTATCTTTTTCTTATAGGGACGACACCCGAGATTGAGGACGACCCAGCCGAGCAACGAGACTAGACTCTTTGACTGTGAGTGGACTCATTTATAAATTTTTACGATTTAATTCATATTTTCAGTTGAGTTATCTAAGCTTTGATTTAATTAATTTAGAAATATTATTGTTCATGAGCATGGTTTGTTGATTTCTTAAATTAATTGATTTGGACTTTGGATATATCTTAGTTTTCTCATTTCAGTGTTTCGAGCACGAGTTTTTAGAAAATTGGAGTTTTCTTTGAATATTTCATGTGAGATTAGTAATCTTTAATAGTTGATTTATGAAAAGATTGGACATATTTCAGTTTTCTCATTTTGGTATTTCGTGCATGAGTTTTTGAGAATACGTTCGATTTCAAAGGGTCATGATTTCTAAGAATTTATTTGTCGTAGTTTCGAGAAACTAAAAGTGGTTTTAAAATGCCGTGTAAGTACCCAGCTACAGATGAGTTTAGTTTAGTAAGGTCTTTGGGACCCATCGTGACACACACATAGGCTTTGGCCCGTGTGTTGCGGTGCCTCGCCCTTTGGGGGTAGCTCTGCGTGCACGTATGACCAGTTATCTTTGCCCTGCCTGTACGATGCAGAATTCCATACAGGTGTATGGCCAGTTAGTCTTGCCCTGCCTGTACGATGCAGAATTCCGTGCAGGTGTATGGCCAGTTAGATTTGCCCTGCTCGTACGATGCAGTATTCCGTACGAGTGTATGGCCAGTTTTCCAGGGTACTTAGATGGTGGCTTTATGAGTTATTTTCCAGTAAATAAATTTCAGAAAGTTCTTCTCTATTATTACATTGATTCGAAATCTGTATGAAATTAATAAATTTCAGAAAGTTCTTTTCTATTATTACATAGATTCGAAATCTGTATGAAATAGTTTTAGAAAGAAAAGAGTTTTAAAAATTGGGGGATTTCCAAAGAGAGATGTGAGGTTTTGATATTAACTTATTTTTGAGTATTTTTACTATAATAAATGAATTGTGCTATAACCTAAGTTTAAACACCTTTATCTCCATCCACTCACTGAGTCGCCTCATTAGTTTTATCTTTTTTGTTGTTTTAAATTTTCCTCCAGGTGGTAGCGGTGAAGCGGTCGGGCACAAGACGTCGAGGAAAGTCTAGCGAGCTTAGTAAATTTTTGTAGGTACTTAGTTATGTTTGTAAACCTTATTTTTCTTACCGAAATTTTGTAGACAACCTTAATAACTCTTGAATACCTAATTAGTGGATTGAATTTGTTGGGTCAGAGACCCCTTTTGGTTGTGGTAGAGGATCTGTGAATGCTTAGAAGTGTATTTGCAGGTCTCGTGGAGAAAAGGGTTAGTCCAATTTCAGGGGAGGTTCTGCCGAATTTTCGGTAGAATTTTCCTTGATATTGGATTCCCGCAGGATCACTCCGAATTCCAGGTGGAATTCGGGGAGGGTCCTGTCAGGCGAGGACTCAACAGAGGGAAAAGACCCCCCTCTCCTCCCCTTCCGAGCCGAACATACGCAAGGTGGAGGTCGACCCGGTCCTGGAGCCTCTCGTCATTGAGATGAAGGAGGTTCTAACCCCTGAGAACGTACAAGGGCTCTGGCCCGGCGACAGGCGAGTCTCCGCCCAAGCTATGGCGGTAGCTACCTCTCGGCAAACCATGCTGGTAAGGATTCCTCTTCTTTTCCATTCGGATCCGATCCGAACACTGTCTCTTTATGTAATGATCGTCGTTAACTCTTTTGTCTTTGCAGCTTGCCCAGAGGAGTTTTGAGACGGCCCAGCGGGTGGCCATGATGGAGGACCAGCTAAAGCTTGTCCGTGAGAGGTCGGCCAGTATCAAGGAGCAGCTTGTCCGAGCTGAGGACAAGCTAAAGGTGGCCGAGCGCTTCTCAAAGGAGGAGCACGAGCGCGCCACTGCTCTTGACCTCCAGGTGCAATCGGCTCGAAAGGAGGTTGCTCGGCTTAAGAAGGACCTCGAGCAAGCCCATCAAGCCCACAAAGATATGTCTCAGTTCGCCCACGAACTGCAAGATGAGGTGGAGCGGGCTGAGAAAAAGGCGGCCGAGTCATGGCATGCGGCTCGGAAAGCAGAGGATGCCCCTGCTGACACCAGGCTTGCCGGGTTCAAGCAACTCCTAGCCGAGGTCCAAAAGAAGAGACCCGACTGGGACCTGTCCTTCGTTGTCGATTCCGATGACGAGGGAGCTGGTAAGTCGGAGTCTGATCCAAAGGCCGAGGACATTCCGAGCCGAGCCGAGCAGGGTGGCGTGGCTTCGATTGAGGATGTGGTCGAGGCTGAGGCGAACGTTGAGTCGGCTCCCACTGAAGCCAAGCCGGACGTGAACGACGTCACTTTTGCCACTCCTTTGGATCAAGTGCCACCTACTCCTTGACCGCAGCGTTTCCCCCTTTACTTTTGTTTTTAGGGATAGTTATTTTTGTTTCCGAGCCGAACTGTGGCTCGGAACCCAAACTTTGTAAAAACAATTTAACTTTTTAATACAAGTGTTATTTTGTTCGGAATTCGAAACCTTGTACTGTTATAACTAGTTTTTTGTTTTTATACAAGTGTATGTATGTTCGAAACAGCATTTTAAAGACCTTTGGGGTCTCACTATCCGCCGAACGTCTGTTCGGACGGATATTTGTCCGAGAGGTTTGAGGATCGGCGATGATCACTCGTCTCGGATAGGAAAAAGTTTTTAAAGACCTTTTAGGGTCTGTGTATCTGCTGAACGCTTGTTCGGACGGATATCTGGCCGAGAGGCTTGAGGATCGGCGATGATCACTCGGCTCGGACAGGTAAAAATTTTTTAAAGACCTTTGGGGTCTGTGTATCCGCCGAACGCCCGTTCGAGCGGATATCTGTCCGAGAGGCTTGAGGATCGGCGATGATCACTCGGCTCGGACAGGGAAAATTTTTTAAAGACCTTTGGGGTCTGTCTTGGGGGTAGAAGTCCCCTAATTTTCGAGCTCGAAATCGTCAGTTCGGCTCGGAAATTATGTGACGAGCAACTTAACACTTGGACAAATTTTTGGCGAAAAATTCTTGCTTTGTATTCATCAAGGTAATATCAAGCCGGACAGTCCCTGGCTTCGATTTGTACAAAGTCATTGATGGTAAAGCCGTAGGTGCTAGGCATGCCAGTTGAATTTTAGGGGCTTGCCGTTAAGTTCCAATAGGCTGTAGGTTCCGGGCCAGACCGTTTTGAGGATGCGGTACGGACCTTCTCAATTGGGGTCAAATGCATCTTTTTTGACCTCCAATGGGTTACGCTTCAAAACTAAGTCCCCGGGCTGAAAACTAAGCGGCCGGACCCTTTTGTTGTAGTGTCTGGCCACAGCCTTCTGATAGTTGGCACGATATAAGCTGGCTTGTTCCCTTCGTTCGTTTATCAGATCCAGATTGAGTCTTAGGCGTTCGTCGTTGAGCTCAGCGTCATACGTGTCTGAACGGAGCAAAGATACCCCCATTTCGACTGGTGCAACAGCGTCTTCTCCAAAGGCAAGTGAGAATGGGGTTTCCTTAATGGACGTGCGGTGAGTGGTCCGGTACGACCAAAGGACTTCAGGCAATTTGTCGGGCCAGTCACCTTTGGCCGGGCCAAGTTTTGACTTGAGCGTCCGTTTGATGATCTTATTAACAGCCTCTACTTGCCCGTTCGCCTGAGGGTGGTAGACTGAGGCAAAGCGTAGATCGATGTTCAGCCCAGAGTAGAAGGACTTGAACTCGTTGCAATTGAACTGCTTGCCATTATCGGTGATGAGCGTGTGTGGGACACCAAACCGACAGATAATGTTCTTCCAGACGAAATCCACCATCTTCTCAGCTTTGGTGCTCCGTAGTGGCTCAGCTTCGGCCCATTTAGTAAAATAGTCGACCGCTACCACCGCCATCTGAACCTTGCCTGCGGCTATGGGCATGGGCCCAATTAGATCGATCCCCCATTGTGTGAATGGCCATGGATTTGGCACGGCGGTCAACAATTCGGGTGGCCGATGAGGTATCGTGGCGAGCCGTTGACATTTATCGCACGCACGTGCGAATTTGAGAGCGTCGTGGCGTAGAGTTGGCCAGAAGTAGCCCTGCCTCATTATTTTGTAGGCCAGTGTCCGACCACTAGAATGATTGCCGCATACGCCCAGATGGACCTCTCTAAGTACTTCATATCCTTCGGCCGCGGTTATACACCGTAGGTATGGCAGAGAAAAACTCCGCTTGTAGAGCTTGCCGTTGATGATGCTGAACCGGGCTGATCGGAGGCGAACCAGCCATGCCTCCTCTTTTGCCGACAGAAGAGTCCCAGCAAACAGGTAATCGAAGATTGGAGTCATCCACGTCTGTTCAGTACTCGTTCGCATTTGTAAGAGAGAGCGATAGATCGCGTTGGTGTCTCTGAGCTACCATCTTCCCTTCGGCTTCTTTATTTGGGCACTTAGTGGAGATATGTCCTTCCTCTCCGCAAGCATAGTAGTTGAAGTGACGTCTCACATTTCCTCCTTGATTTCTATCTTCTCCAAAATCAAAATTCCTTCTCCTCCCATTACTTCCCTTTGTTGTCGTTATAGAGTTTGTGAATCTCTTAATATTGCTCTCATAATCCATCTCTTGAGCATAAGCTGCATTCACTGAAGCTGTGTAATTGGGTAATCATGACTCGCAAAATGAGCACGAATACCTGACACGCCCCGACCCTCGGGCACGTGTCTAAACAGCTGAAAACTGATAACTGTTCCCTGTGGGCCCTTT
>QANT01003706.1:0-12730 GCA_003254885.1 Purshia tridentata | reverse complement strand
TGCTCCTGTAGCATACGCGCAAGCTCCTCCTGCCTCCGCGCATGCTCCTCCTGCATACGCGCATGCTCCTCCTGCATACGCGCACGCTCCTCCTGCATACACCGCTCATGCTCCCTCTGCTGTTGTTGTTCGGCTTGTGAAGCCAGTAACTGAGCCAACAACTCCATCACCTGCTGTGACAAAGATGCCATCTCCGCAGAATGCTGACTAGAAGCTGATCTGCCCTCCAACTCCCGAAACGTGCCCCACCCGCAGCCCCTAACCTCTCGGCCTCGCCTAAGTCCCAGGGCATTGGACATGATACGGAGGCTAGCATCGGGCTCCGGTACGATGGACTCCGGAGGCGTGTCAGAAGGGAGCTCTCTAGTCCTCACCAACTCTTCCAAGTACCTGGCCTTCTCAGCCAACTATCGGGCTCCGGTACGATGGACTCCGGAGGCGTGTTAGAAGGCAGCTCTCTAGCCCTCGCCAACTCTTCCAGGTACCTGGCCTTCTCAGCCAACATAGCATCCTTCAAGTTAAGACAGAGGCAAGCTATAATTAGGAAATGAAGTGTATATATATATAGAAATAATAATTTGATACTAAAGTTAAAAATTTTAAAACTAACATGTTTAGCCTTGGCGGCGTCACATCCTGGTCGGACATACACCTCGCCATAGTTGTCAATTTCGGGGAAGTGCGATCCGCCCTGAAAAATAAAACAGTATATATTATCAAATACCCAGCAAATTATCAACCTAAATAATATATTTACCCAACCAACAATCAAATTCAATGATATCTAACCTGCTGTTGCTCCCGCATCCGGTATGGGAAGGGTTTCGCACCACTATAATGCTCTATCTTCCCAGGGGCTTTGCGGTTCCCCCTGTTAGCGACAGAGTTTTTCTGTCAAATAAGAGGCAAATTCCAATTGTGTTAGTAACTATAAATATATGNTTGTGTTAGTAACTATAAAGATATGAAATTTAATAACAAAAAATATTACGAACTAATTAAATAATAATATAGAACGTACCAAATGGGTCGGATCCACAAAATGACCGCACAACCACTGCCATTGATCTGGCCGAGCAAGCATCTCCCTAGGGGGGTTGGCCAATGCCTCTTCAGGTGATGAAAAGGCATTGAACACCTGGTGCAGGTCGTACTTGAACTGCTTGTACGCCTTTACGAACAGCATCTCCACATAAGACGCTGTGTCGGGATCCTCCCAACTGATATCGTAGTTAACCTGCGAAAAATAAACATGAAAATATTAGGAATGATCAAAATAATCAATTATCGACTTATTAAACACTATACTCACCGACAATAACCCATACACGTTTTCCTTGATCTGCTGATCAAGCTTCTTCCAGCTGGGGGCGAGCATGGGGCAGTTTGTTCATACGATCACCCAGACCTCGGAAACGAACAGGCTGTTGATCGAGGCATCGGCCGGTCGCAACAAAAAAGGATCACACACAATAGGCATCCTACCACTAGCCCGGGTGATCCTAGCTTGCTTAAGCGCTCGTAAAAAACGAAATTTTATTCTAACTTAAAATAAACAACGATTATAAGTACGCGCCGTGATCCGATCTTGCTTAAGCGCTCGGCTTGGGCCCCGGGTGGCTGAAGAGCTGGATGAACTGGAGGAGACTGGAGCGGAAGAAGGGAGCCCCATCGTTTGGTGGCGCACGCGCACACTGAGTGGGGTAGGGGTCAAGCTGGTCGGGTCGGGCTGGGGGGTGGGATCTGCAGCGGCACCGCCCTCATCAACGGTTGATAGTATGGGAGAGGATGCCACTCAGGCATCAGAGCATGATGATGAGGGCTCCAATGAGGAAGGAGTACTAGTGCCACTCCCCTGACCTTGCCTAAATATTGTGAACGGAGACATCTGTAAATAAAAATAAATTAGAATATTAGTTAACCATACTATGCATAGATATCTTACTATTAACAAAAGATACAATTTTACAAACCATCAAATGCAAAGTAATGACTCACTAACCTATGTAATCATAATCACTAAGCTACGTAATCATCATCATTATCATTGATAGCATCCCTGTCATCATTGTCATCGTCGTCATCATCAATATCATCCTCGAGATCATCATCGTCATCAGTGATGAAGTTAGCAAGGTCGATTCGAGGAAAATGTGTCAGATTAATTGATATGGCATCAATCTCAATTGCAGGCATGTCTGCTATCTTGACTTGTTGTATGACAACATCCTGATTGTGGGAAGTGGTTAATTGATTGGATAAGTTCGAAGATGAATCTTTTTGATACACCCCGTTATCCTCATCTTCCTTATCTGGAATATCCCATATATTTCGAGGTTGAATCCTTTAAGCTATTTTCCAAGCTTCAACTGCCTTCGGATCATCCTCAAACCATTGAGTGCTAGCGTTCACATAAAATAAGTTGTAATCTCGTTTAATACTACCATTTTTAGATGGGTTAGTATCAAACCAATAACACTTGAACAACATCACTTCCAAGTGATCTCTGTACCACACTTGATGAACACTTGTGAGTCTGCCGTAGAAGTCTGATTCAGTGCCACTCAAATTTCCTAGCACACAAACCCCGCTATTTTGGGTTGTTAACTTATCATCTTGACCCTCGGCCAAAAACCTAACTCCATTCACAATACACCAAGAGTAGGTTTCAATACGAATGACGCCCAAAGACAACTTCATTAACTGGTTGCTATACAACGGCGAGTTATCCTCCCCCAATGATCGCATCTGTTAAGGACAATGTAATTATTCTTGTTATAAAACCATCACATACAATCATTCACTCAAAATCAAATTTTAATTATAATTACTTACATGTTCCTTGAACCATACTAGAAACACTTCTTTATATTTTTTCTCATATTCTGAAGGATAGAGGCATTTCATTTCATCATCACGCTCCTCGAGAAACAATACGACTTCTTCGCAGTTGTTCAGTATGAACCAGTGCATGTAGGCTTCTGAGAATTCACATGCAAAGGCTTTCAAACGGTCGCGTATTTTGAGAAAAAACAGAAAGTGACGAGTCTCGTTGACCACCGTCGTCATTGCATGGGAGCCGATTGAATACGGTCTCAACATGACAGAGATATATTACACAATAAGTCAGAGACTCGTTGGCAATGTAAGCCTCCACTATGGAGCCCCCAAGGCATGCCCTATTCCGCATGTACCTTTTGTATGTGCCCAAAGTTCTGCAAATTAGAAGTACACGGTGAAAAAGAAAAAATAAAGAAACTTAAGAAAAAGGTTTATGAAGTACTGTTACCTTTTGATCGGGTACATCCACCAATAGCTGACTGGCCTAGCTAGAGCTGCCTCTGCCGGTAAATGTATCAGCAAGTGGATCATTACGTCAAAAAATGCAGGGGAAAAAATTTGTTAGGGCATGCATAAGATGTGCACAACCTTATCTTTCAACGCATCCACATCCGACACACATATGCTTTTGGCACAAATTTGCTCAAAGAATATTGACAACATTATAATCAGATCCACCACATCTTTTGGCAAGAATTTACGAATCCCGACGGGAAGAAGTCGGTGTAATAACACATGGCAATCATGACTCTTCAATCCCAAAATCTTTCCTTGGTCAATTTTCACACTCCATGAGATGTTGGCTGTGTAGCCATCGGGAAATTTGACAAACGAAAGAAAATTTAAGAATTCTTTCTTTGACCCGGGCTTCATTGTGAAAAATAGATGCTACTTCACATACTTGTTACCCTGTTTTTGTAACCACAGGTGTTTTCTAATGCCCATTTCTTGCAAACCCACTCTCACCTTGACCGTATCCTTTGTTTTTCATCGATGCCTAGGATGGTCCCCATCAAACTTTCACACACCTTCTTCTCAATGTGCATCACATCAGGATTGTGTTTGATTTTTAACTTGGACCAATACTCAAACTCGAAGAATATCGACTTGTTCGTCCAATTCAGATGTGCCAGTGACCTTGGCAGATTCCGCTCTCTGTTATCATGGTGTTGCCAATTTGACCAAATTGCAGGGTGTTTAACTGCCTCAATATGTCCTCGCGTGATAATTTGAAAAGTCAGGCACCCTTTTCTCTTTTCCCTTTAAAAGTCTCCTCGACATTGCGCTAGGGATAATCCTAACGCAATCAACGCCGATGGCCCATATAGTAAACCTTCCCCCATGCCAAGCTGAACAGGTGTCCTGCATACAAACTGGACATACCATGTAACCTTTAGTGCTCCAACTTAACAGATTCCCATAAGCTAGAAAGTCATTAATTGTCCACATAACTGCTACACGCATTGTGAACATTCGACCGGTCGACTTATCGAAAGTGCGCACACCGTTTTACCACAAGTCTTTTAATTTGTCAACTAACGGCCGCAGATAAACATTTATCTCCTTTCCAGGGGATTGCGGCCCAAGAATTAATAGAGTCATCATTGTGAATTCCTTCTTCATGTATGGCCAAGGAGGCAAATTGTAAGGAACCACAACCATTGGCCAAGTGCTATGGGATGTGCTCATGTTCCTATATGGATTAAATCCATCGGTGGCAAGTCTCAATTTCACATTTCGTGGTTTTGTTGGAAACTTGGGATACATGTTGTCAAATGCCTTCCATGCGCTTCCGTCTACAGGATGTCTTATCACATCATCATTCTCCCGTTTATCTTTGTGTCATCTCATGTCACTGGTCGTGTGTGACGACATGTACAACTGTCGTAGTCTTGGCTTCAGTGGAAAATAACGCAACACCTTCTATGGAATCTTCTTTTTCCTAGTCTCAGAACTGCTCTGATATCTCGGCTCACTGCACATGGGGCATTTATCCTTCCCCTCGTGTTCTTTGTAAAACAGAGCACAATCATGCTTGCAAGCATGGATCTTTTCATATCCCAACCCGAGCCCTTTCAACACCTTCTTCGACTAATAATGAGTTTCATATAAGAGATTGTCGTGTGGAAGCATTCGTTTCAGAATCCCCATCAAATGATTATAGCTTCGATTCAAATCACCAAACGTCACTTTCCAATGCATTAACTTTACGACTGCATTCAACACCAACATGCGGCCCCCGGTTACAATGCTCGCAGGTAAGGTACAGTTATCGCTTGGCTTCATTCAACAATCTCTCGTAATTCTCAAAATCTTCACTGGGAGTATCGTCATCTTTGTTCTGATTTTCACCGTCACCCCCATGAACAGTTGGTTGATCATGAGCAATCGACGCATGCGGATAAGAATCATTTATTATACCCATAACTTGGTCATCATCGCGAGCAATAAACGTTGTAACAGTTCTGGCATCCGAGCAAATTGAAGCACCCCCAATCAATTCACCATGATGAACTCATGTCTTATAACTATATGTCATCCCATGTCTAACTAGGTGATACCTAACTTCCTCTAGGGTCTTCCAGAAATAGTTGTTGCAATTTCTACACGGACACCTTATCTAATTATTCACATTCACACACCTCATTTCAGCTTCGATAAACGAGTTGATCCCAGCAAAATATTGTGCACTGATACGATTCGATTTCTGTATCCACTGCTGATCCATAATGACTGTTTCAAAGCAACATGAGTAAACGATCGTCGATCTTCTTATGCCTTTAGTAAGGGTCCTGTCCCATTCGAGAATGCACAATGTGTGTGGGTGGTTTACAGATCTTACGACGTGTTTCGATTGGGATAATTTCGGCAGCATCTCCCTGCAGTTCTCCAAGTGCACGAAATACGTATTGAGAACTCATATCTAGTATGCACTCAAAGAACATTAAGAGACGCTACCAAATATTCCAAGATCGAAACACGTTGCTTGAGCCACAAACCACACCACCCACAATGTGCACTCTCAAACTGTCCAAAAATGGGACAATTCAAGAGTCTATTGGCGCACCGAGCACCATTGCTCACAAGTGCTACCAATAGACTCTTAAACGAGAACTAATGTTTATAAATTAATAACAGAACAATGTACAAAGTTATCATTGATAACTTCGCCATAACAGTTCAATATAAATATAAAAGACAATAGATAAAATTAAATTTAAATTTAACAATATACCTTATCTAATATGCATTTAATAATTAACCTACATCTTACAATTATTTCTAATATACCAACATACAAACTCAATAATAAAGTTTATAACTAAAAATATACAAATTAATAATTAGCTAATTAAGCAATGTAACCTAATTAATATGCATTTCTTAATTAACCTAAATTTCAAAATTAATTCTAATATACCAACATACAAATTAAATAATAAATTTTACAACTAAAATCATACAAATAAATTAGCTACCTACTTATGTGAAATTTACCTACTTTTAAAATTTTAATAATTAGGTTTCAAGGCATACAAATTAACTAACTAATAGATGTTAGACTTAACAATATACAACTTAACTAATTATTTTAAACATACATATATACAAACTAACTAATAAATTCACAATAATATTTAAAATTAAACAATTTACCTTAAAAATAAGAAATCCTCCGAATCAACCGTTTACAGTTCCAAGTTCCTGCAAACATAAATTACCAAAATAAGATAAATTAATCAAATACTCAAATTTTAACAATAAAACCCAAATAAAACAAGAACATGAAATATAAAAAAATAAAACCAAATTAAAAACAGAAAATTCCAAAATAAACAAACAAAATCACAAAATAAACAACAACAAAAAACAAAAAATCACAAAAAAAAAAGAAAAAAATTCCAAAACCCACTTAGAGAGAGAGAGAGAGAGAGAGAGAGGAGATCCGGTGGCTGGGGGGGCTAGGGGGTTGGGGAGCGACTGGGGTGGGTTTTCAGGTGAGGGAGGGAGGAAGGAGGGATGGGTTTCGGGTTGGAGAGAGAGGGTAAGCAGAGAGAGGGAGAGAGGGTAGCTGGAGAGAAAAGGAGAGAAGGCAGGCGGAGAGAGAGAGAGAGAGAGAGAGAGATGCAGAGAGGAGAGGCGGCGGCTGGAGGAAGAAGATTGCTCGGGTGGGAAAGAAAGAAGAAACCTGGGGATTTTAAGTTTTGAGGTTTGGGCAACGAATAACTTCTGTCGCCGCAACTCCAAAGTCCGTCACCCCAATTCCAACACAAACACGCTAGTGAGTCAAAACTTCGGACGACGAAAAACGTTATTTCGTATCCCCAAACCATTGGGGCGACTAAAACACTGCCGCCGCCCGAAAATACTTCATCGCCCAAAATAATTTGGGCGACGAAAGTCCTAAGTCGTCGCCCAAACTGAAATTCTGATCATTTTTGGATGACGCGTGTATTTCATCGCCCAAAATTGGCTTTGGGAGACGTCTTTTATTGTTCGCCGCCCCAAACCTTGTGATCTAAGGCAACGAAATAACTGTGTTGTCGCCCAAAGTTCTTTGGGGTGACGAAATTGTGTTCATCGCCCAAATTTTCGTTGCCCAAACTCTTTTTTCTTGTAGTAACACCTTCAAATTGTTGGGCACAAAGTGATATTGTTGGGTACACGGTGATGGGTACACCTTCAAATTGTTGGGTACAAGGTGATGGGTACAATTTCAATTTTTATTTTGGGTACAAGGTGATGGGTACACCAAGACTAGTAATGAAATTTGTATTAATTTACTAAAATACTACTTTAGTTTAATATTTTAGATATTAATAGATAAATTGAAAAATATGGGAAAAATATAAATTGATATACACTAGCTGCAAAACCAATCAACCGTATATGGGAACAATAGCAAAGGTAAAAAAAAAAAAAATGGTACATACCCTTACGACAAGGCTGTGTACCCACTACCCCATCCCCTCTCTTGGTTCCAATTCTTGCCTCGCACGTTTACCAGGACTAAAACCATCTAACTAATGGTTTAGGCATCCAAGAAAAAATGGGTTCAAATACCAAGCCATAGAAATCTATGGGTTATAGTTGCAGAATTTGAAATTCAAAAAACTCAATCAAAATGTCTCAGATAAGGGAAATTTTGATGGTAATCTAATATGTAGGGATAAAGGGAAAAATAAGGAATAACAGAAAAAATATTATAATGGTAGCCAATGTAATTAATGGTAAATCAATTGGTAAATCCATATTAATGTGGCCTATGAATTTGATGTGGCCATTTGAATCTGATATGGGAAATTAAAATTGAATCTCAATTAAAAATTATATATGCGGTCGGTATTACTTTAAATTGAAAAAAAGTGGGATACCTTCATCAAAATACCCCAATAATAAATAATAAATTGGACTGGACCATCCGAGGATTAAAATGTTTACCAAGACAATTCCCATTCCATTTGAGACCGGTACGGGATGGGACTGGGACAGGACTTAACAAAGAATTTGGGATGGAATGGGACGGTTTCGGGATCTTCGGTCCTAATGCCCAGCTTCTACCATCAACATCATGATCATTAATTCTTGGCAACTCCACACCAACATATACATATAATATGCTAATTAAATCTCCAATATTACTATATATTCACCCTCGTGAGTCATCCATATATGGTCCAGAGTCCGTGACAAAAAATTTATCTAAAAACACCAACCAGCAATACACATGGAATTTTTTTAATATAAGCTTTTAACAAAAAAAATTATTAAATTAATTTCAGCTTAATTTGGAGTTTGCTTTTCACTTTTCATTCACTAGGGTGACAATGTCAGCGGCTTTAAACTTCTTTCTTAACTTCCTGGCCAACTTGATGGCGTCTATTCCTTCCCCAATTACCACTACTTTGTCCTCCTCCTCTCCTAACGCCACAGAGCTCACACCTACACACATTAATCATTGCAATTCATTCTAATTAATTAATGGCGTATATGAAGAATACTCATATAAAAATTGGGACAAATAGCATCTCATATGAAGAAATTAAATCTAATCGAAGATAAAAATGTTTTACAATAATTATGCAGTCAATTAAATGAATTCAGACATCACATGTTGAATCAGTAGTAATTATTCTTTGGCCAAAGCTAGCAAATCAAAACAGATGAACCCCAAAAAAAGAAAAAAAAAACAGATGAATCGAAAATGGAGTTTTGATGAGCTAGCATGCATGCATTTATTAATCTATTATGATATATTCTTATCAATAATGCTTTACTTACCTCTTCCTTATATCACTTTACGTATAATCACTTTATTGTATATATATATATGAAGAAGATTCTGTACGTAACATCTTATTTTTGATATAAATTTTGACACTAGTTTTCCATGGAGCCCACTCTATATAAGATTTTAACAATCTGAATAGTCTAATATCATCCTTGTAAAAAATTAGATAAATCTAAAATCATTTACCTAGAAAAATTACATGGTTAACAAAATACACACTTAAAATATGTCGACCAATTAATTTTTTATTTATCTAATTTTTTTAAGGATGGTCCTTTAATATGAAGACCTATAAAATAGATGATTTTTTGAAATCATATATGAAATGGGTCTCATTGAAAACTTATGTGAAAAATATGATGTACGTCTTGAATTTGCCCACAATATATATATCAGTCATGTTTAAGTAAGGATGTCCTTACTTTAAGAAAAATAAGAACATTGATCCTATCTCTCAGTATAACCAAGCAGTGTAATTCCATAATCGAAACTGTTCATATTCTAAGTATTGTGTATGTTCTATATATTATATACTAACCGTACGTACTGACTACTGTGTACATACCATATGCTTCGGCAGCAATTTGAAGCGCCTTCTTTTTGCACTTCTGGCATTTCATCGGTATTTTGAGCACAATCTTGCTCTGCATATATGTAGGCCGGCCAAATCAGAAATCGATTAGGAGCGGGTGAGATGAAATATAATTTATTTATATATGTATATACCTATTATATATACAGCATATATATATATATATATACACAGACACATATAGATTGCATGATAGAAATGCAATTAATTAATTAAAAAGATTTTCATAAAAGTGATGAATGATATATGATACCTTCATTTTTTCCGGCCCGGCGGTTTTTGAATAGTACTGGAAAGATCGATATCGAAAATTGATGATATTATATATACCAAATCGATTGACAACCAGGAACCCCCTGGCTTTTTTATAAGCTGCAACTCTGAAAGACTCATGAGGGTTAAAATATATATATAGGCAGAATCGATGATGACAACTAACCATCCATTATTTTGGGAAATGTTCCACAACCGCGTATTGACGGTGAAGGACCTTGCATGGTAATTTCTTAATTTCTAGAGTCTTCAGTCTTCACTCACATGGGAAAATGTTGGTGATGCATTGACCTAGCTTTCATAATCCGTACCAATTAGCTACTGTAGCAGTCTAGCCATTCAATGTTGGCTCTGGCTGCATATTATACCTACCCTACTAACCCTCCCCCACCACATGTGACTACTAATCGATACTATGATTAGTACTCTTACTGTTTCTTTAATTCTAATACATACAACTTATAAGAAGTTTGGAACAATTTATTCTAAACCTTCACATTTAAGCTTATTTGTGAAATTCTTCGTGACCTTACTACATATTATATTTCGATAATCGGAATCGTCTACTGAAATAGTCTTTATTAAAAAACCATGCTTACAAAAAAATTAGATCAATCATAAACCATTTTTTTTTTGGTCAAATAATCATAAACCATTTAAAGGTTGATGTATATAGAGAGAGAGAGAATTTATGTGATACCTAATGTCACCCAATGGTTAATTGGGATTGGGTTGGGCCTGCATGACTCCCTTGATGCCAAGTAGGAAGGTTGCCGACACACTTTGACAAGCTTCTTATATGGCATTCAGGGAGCCAGGCAGTTCATCATCGATTCACACAATATTTCATTACAGTTCCCACAAAGCCCTGGCATTTACATTAAAATTAACTCAATAAAAATAACTTAATATCTAAGTTTGATTGAGTTATAAGGTTGCTAAATTAAACATATATGTGTGTATATAATTAAGCATGAAAAATATTTATAGGTATGATCAAGGTATCTAATCTAATTAATATAGAGCTAGACACTAATTAAATTAAATTATACTGAAATTGGACTTTGGACTTAAAGATCATGCCTACTTATTATTAATAAAAAGGCATTATACACAAAGAAGAAGGTAAACATATATATAAAGATTCTTACTTAAAATAGTGAAACTTTAAAATGGGAGAAGAGTGAGAAGGCAATAACCATTAATTAGCTCTCGCTTGCCTCCTGCTTCGATCAATGCCTCCCTAGCTATCTAGCTTCTATTTTTATATGCGACTTTCAGCTTAATTTTAATATATATATATATATATATATGTATATATATATAAATCTATCTTGGATCGGCCTTGGAAGAAAAGAATAGTTGTGAGTACATGGTGCTTATAAAGAGTTCCATACATTATACATTCACTCAAAGCTACAGCTTGGGTCATGTTTTCACGGGATTAACTTAATTAATATATACCGGCCAAAAAAAAAACTTAATTAATATATAAATAATAATTAATTATAATATAAAAATGTTGTATATATTATGGAAAGGGGTTAATGGCTTTTGATGGTTTGTAGACGAGGACAAGAACAAGACAACGCTGGAATGGGTGCGTTTCAACAGCGAGATTAGGACACATATAATACTCTTATCAACTTTTGCATGTTAATGGCTATTATTTTCGGCCCTATTAATGCATGATAATGGCATTAATTAGCTTATTACTTTTTTACCCAATGAACTAAATCCTTCTGGCCTTTTTATTTCTCTCCCAAGTCTCCCACCACATTGTGTAACTTTTAAGTTTTAACCAGCATATATTACCTTCAATAAAGTAAATTCTCAACCAAAAAAAGAAAAAAAAGAAACCACGTTACATTCTATTGTGCATGGTGTTGCCTTGGTTTAGAAATATACAAGTGAGAATCCTAGATCGAGTGTCTTAAGGCACAACTAAGCTTGTGCTTTAATGATATAAAATTGTATATCAATTAAAATATTTAATTTATTTGCCACATAAATTTTTACGAATACTATTGTAAATTTTCTTAAAATCTTACAAAACATAAATTATAAAAAATAAAAAAGATTTTATATTTAAATTAAGAAACCCAATGCACTTTTTTCAAGAAAGAAGGAGAACCACACGCATTAGTTGAAGGGAAAATTTAATTTCTCTTCTTGTGATTTTCTTTATGGGTGAATTAAAATAGAAAGGAAATGAAAAAGGAAAGCGTGATTCATCTTCTTTACTAAAGGAAAATGAATTAATTACACAAACACTCGGCCACATGAGGTTAATCTAGGGCGTTTTCATATAACTCCCACACTTCTAAAATTCACAGACACCTCTTCACATTATGAATTCAAATAATCCTATCTGTGATTGAAGGAGCTGTAACAAAATAAATAAAAACACTACAAGAAAATTGGCCAATAGGTACAAATTTTTAGTCAGAGATAAAAATCGGTGACAAATTTGAATTGAGTCAATGCCATCCCCTTTATTAATTGCAAAGAACCCACCAATTGATGAGAATATGTGGGAATAGATCTCACAGATATTTATATCTATGCCTATAGATTATAAAATTAATTTATTCTGATATATTATATAGATATATACTAGTTATTGTGCCCGCGCGATGCTGCGAGTGTTACCCATGCTAAAAATAATAACAATGTGTATTATATTTGGGGTTTTGAGTAACTTCTACTCATATCATATTACCTTCTCATGT
>QANT01003705.1:0-33921 GCA_003254885.1 Purshia tridentata | reverse complement strand
GTTTTTTTTTTTTTTCTACTTGAAATCTGAAGCGTTTGAATAGTCATATAATCTCAATTTAGAGAAATTGAAGCTCTGTATTTTCATGAAAAGAGTACAAGAAAATCTCAAACGGTTTAAGCAAAAGTGCAGATTCTTGGCTCAACTTATTTTATATAATTTCTTTTTCTCACATTTACCCTTGCAAACAACACTTCATCTCTGGGTTAATAATGAGGAAACAAGTGTGCAGATTTTTTTGCAAAGGTAATTTGTGGGAAAAAAAGATAGATAAAATAAGTTGGTTCAATAACCAAGATAGAAAATAAATGGATCAAATAAACCCGCTCTTAATGAAAAATAAAAGCAATCTTTAATCAATTAAATACAAAAAACTATACAGATCAAGTATCCAAATGTTGTGAGATTTAAGTTAGGTGAGATTTGATTTGATATCTTGAGAATTCCTATTTACAAGTGACACATAAGCTCAACACTTTGTTTTTCAAAAGTTTGCAGGCACCGTGGCCCTTCTTAGTTCCTTCTATGATGCGGCCCGAATGCAGATCTCCTCAACTGTTGTGCTCCGTATGCTGCCGTGGAAGCCACGGTTGTTGACGCCACTAACCAACTGCACCAATTTAATATAGAAAATGGGCTCTCTTTGTATATATACGTATCAAAAAAATAAATAAATTAAAGCCAAGTTCTGCTGAGTCACCTCAAGTATGTAATGTATGACTGAGTTTCTTGTGTTCCAAGCTCTGGTTGAAGAAGAGCTGCCGCAACTAAAATCAACTGGAAGACTGTGTTAAGCTGTCAACATCCATAGTATTTGTTAGAAACTAGAGAAGGCCTTTATCTCAATCAACAACAACAACAAGCCCCACAGTGAATTTACTTCCTTCCAAGCTATAAGACTCAACAACACACTGACCTGTCACCTAAAAGTGTCTAACAAAGTTTCAGATAAATATACAAATGGTTTCCAACAAATTAGAATTTTGTTGGCCTGGAAACAAATTGGAAATTGAAATGCTGTTTACCACAGCAAAACCCAATCCTATAAATCACCTTTGAAGAGCTTATACACATTTTTAGCATTGCATTCTCTAATGCAAAGTTTAATTATAACAACACAAATATGTATTAATCATTAATTCATACTTTCCAATAAATAATTTTTCAATTTTTAATTCCACCCTAATATACTGCTAGGTTTAAACAATAATGAGTACGAGTAGCACTTTCTTCCACACTTTTTCTGCACTTGAGAACTTCCTATCATGTATTTTCCAGCCCTAGATTCCATTTTTCAATCTAAACAACAAAAAGGAAATCTCTAGCCTAGAGCACCGTATGAAAGTCATAAAAGAATAAAAATTACCTTGCTAATAAAGAGAGGTTCAACCTTCTGGGGACGGGTTGCATCTAGGTTGAAAAAGTCCGACCAACTTTTCCACTGCAAAATTCAACGATGTCAAATTCAGATTTTGGCTACATGAGTAACTAAAATATTGATAAGGCAAAAAAAAAAAAAAGATCTCACCTCCCACCCCAAGCTACTAGCTCTTTGATATACTGCACCACCAACGAGGGCAACATCCCGCAACACAATGATTCCAACAAGTCCAGCTTCAGAAACCAAAAATTGAAAAAGATTAGTCACAGTAACAAATTAGTTTCCCTAACACACAATCTTTTTAACATTTAAAAAAGCAAACCAATAAAGACTTCAGATACCAGATTCTAAGCAACTAAAGGAAACTTAAGCAAACAACATGGGCAAAGTATGAACTCAGATTAGTAGGCCCAGAATGCAACTATGAAACAAAAATTTCATGGCACAGCTCCCCCAAATTGCAGTGAATTGCCAATTACAGATACATAGGTAAGTTGCTAACAAACATCCAATCCAGGTGAATATAGCTCATAACCAGACTCTAGAGTGTAGATCACCCGTCTTCAGACATTTCTTTCATCCTGCTTCTCCACCACTGGTGGATAGTTAGTTTGAAATTTCAGCTGTGTATGAATGAGCAACAGACTAATCATAAATGTGGTACAAAAACACATAAGCATGCATGAATCTCCTTACAAGTGTCACACAAGAAAAAAGGGACTACTTTGTACTTACGGTGAAGAAGATCCTTATGTACCATCGCCAAAGCAACGCATCCAATAAGTACCTGTATCATAATGAAATGGAAAACTATCACAGACTTATAAAACGTAATAATCCGAAAACTAAGCATTAAAAAAATAGAAAAACTACCTTATCAGCAAGGGGATCCAGGTAGGAGCCAACAACAGAATTGATCCTCATCCTCCTAGCCACATATCCATCCAACTACACAATGCAAGGAGAAATAAAAACACAGTCAAAATCTCATTGCAGAAAAATACCAAATGAGTTTTTATGCAAAAGGGTTCACAATTAATACCCAGTCAGTTGCCCCAGAGATAGCCAACCCCACCATTGCAGAAGAGTACCAATCATTCGTAATCATCCTGTATATCATTTACAAAATCAATCCCACATAAGCAGCAATCAAAAATTGAAACAAAGCTAAAATAAATTTCTGTTTCTAAAAATTAAATTAGAGTACTTGCAGTATTTTAGAAAATGTACCATCCAAGCAAAGGACCGGAAAATAATCGACTCATGGAGATCAAATTGGGCAAATTGACGAAATCCCCACCGGCCTCATTCGTCCCGACCCGATCCAACACGGCCGGAGCAGGCGATGGTGACCCGGAACCGGACACCAATTCGAGCGGGATGCTTGTTCTCCTCCGTAACAGATTCAAGCTCAACGAAGCCTCGATCTTTCTGAGAACGACGGCGTTTCCGCGAAGGTATAGCGGAGTGGCGGACTGCGAGAGCTTCCATGGAGGAAAAGAGAGGAACAGCGGTCCGTGGAAGGGACCGACCCAATTGGAGAGAGGAGAGAGGGAGGTTCTGCAAATCCGGGGGTGATAGATTGGGTAAGAGATAGTGGCATACTGTTGGGGAGCTGAGATCGATGAAGCGGTGGCCGTGAGGAAGGTTTTGGATCGTTTAGGGTTTCGAATTAGGGCTTTCAGGGACCTGCAGACCGCCATTACTGTAGCATTTTTCTTTGACAGTGATTCGGGTTTTGCAGGGGTTTAGGCCTATCCTGTCTGGATGACACGTCACACGTACATGGCTCTCGATTTTCTTTACACGTGGATTTCCCATAGTTCTCTATTTTTAATTTTTTTGGGCTGGGATTTAGTTGTAATAAACCATGAACAAGATCCGAATTCTAAAGAAGAAAAAAATGAAAAAAATGTATAGAAAGGTATATCAAAAAAATAATAACTATGCTGTTATTTTGATTATATTACTGGTTTATTATTTGATTAAGCTTTTTAGGTTTAATAGTTCCCTAACATGCAATCAGGACTATAATTTTGAAGGTTTTTAATTTAGTGTCAGATCCACAAAAGAATCAATGGAAAAAAAGTATTAATTGAACAATCTCGTTACATGTATTGTACGATCATTCAGTATTACGGTGTTATGTGTTTTATATTTAATATATTATAAATTTTACTAAAAAATAAGAACGCATCTCTACTATATATATCACGGGAGATCATTTCATATACGTGAAACGATTGCTCTACTAAAGAATCACCCGGCCAATTCACCAAGCCTACTTTTCTCCATTAAATTTAGGCTATTGACATTGTTTATAACTTTATTAATTTCTTTTTTCCTCAAATGATGGGAATAAAATGTAGTTCCTAAGTTAGGAGCAGAACTACGTGCGCGGGTGGGCGTCTATTGTAGCAGACGTGAAGCAGCTAGAACTAACACTGTTATATACAAAACTTATTTGATTCAAGTACACGCTGTAACCAGCTTGGTCGATGTTTGGTTTCAACTTGAAGCTCTTTCTCCTTAAAATTGATTGCCATTTCCTATGTTATATTCATACATATCATTGGGATTCATTGAGAGATTACGTTTCTGTCAAAAGGGTTGGGGCTGAGTAGGGGTAGGTCACAAGATGATCTGCTTCTCTTGTTGCAAAGTGGGTAAGCCTGTCAAGAATAGCACAGGGGGATATGGGGAAGAAAGTGAACTCCCTTCTAACATCCATTCAGTCAAGTAGGTACAATATATGATTGATCTTTTCAACTCTCTTTCAATATATTACATATACTTGTTTGTTTTACCAATTGATGAGCATCTTCTTTGATCAACAATGATTTTCAAAATATTTCTGGAAGTTTTAAGAGAGAGAGAGAGATTTTTTTCTTTTTTTGGGTACTAATTGTAGTGAATTCTTGCTTTCTAGAAAATGGGGTTTTGATTATCTTTTCTGAATTGTGAAACCCTTTTAATTATTTTGAGAAATTGTCATTGTAGTTTTGTTATATGCTTGGATGGATAAACAAGTACCTGATATGGACCATACATGCTTCTTCCTTGGTGATTCCTTTTTTTTTTGGACAAGTCCATGATAGGCTGACAGGCATGTGATCAGTGATCAACGCGCAGGTTGCAGCAAATGCAGGAATTTAAACAAGAAGCTAGCTAGTATGGGAAATGCAAAATCATCTGCTCAGGTTTTTACATTCGATGAACTAGCTAGCTGTTCCAACTGATAGCTTAAGTCCTGTTTTTCTGGTTGGAAACCGAATACATTTCTTTTTCCTTCAGTTCCTAAATCCAAACCAGGAGCCTCTTGATTGGTATACCAGGATGAAAATAGCTGAAGGAGCAGCTAAGGACCTGAGTATTTGCATGCCACAGCCAACCCACCAGTGATTAATCGCGACTTCAAAGCAGCGAACATACTATTAGACGAAACATTCAGTCCGAAGCGCACTGATTTTGGATTTGCTAAGTTAGGTCCAACAGGAAAGAAGAACCATGTGTCTACAGGGGTGATGGGAACCTAAGGCTACTGTGCACCAGAGTATGCTTTAACAGGAGAGCTGACGACTATGTCTGATGTCTACAGTTTTGGAGTTGTATTTCTAGAGTTAATCACATGAAGGAGAGCTTTTGATGATGCATGACCAACTGAAGAGCAGAAGCTAGTCAGTTGGGTATGCTTCCTCCTCCAACAGACTCAATTTTGCCTTCTGAAAAATACTCTCCTTTTTCATTTTGACAGATTTTTGAGGTTTGATCAATTTAATTGTCAAATAATGCAACGTTGACACTGATCCTATTGTTCATGATGCAGGCACTGCCACTGTTGAAGGACAGGAAAACTTTAGCACTAGTGGCTGATCCATTGCTTGAAGGGAAATTTCCAGTAACGGGTCTGCATGCAACAAGCTCTTGCAGTTGCAGCAATGTGTCTCCATGAGGAAGCTGAGTGCCGACCTGTGATGGCTGTTGTTGTAACCGCTCTTAAGCATCTATCCTTGCCAATAGATGATGAACATGTACATGCTGCATCAAACAACAAGGCTGGGCATGTTGAATCAGTAAAAAGAGGAAGATTCAACAGAGACCGAGAGCTATAGCATCAAGATGCAAGCTGAAGCAGGTGCCCTGCAGAATCAACCTCAACCTAAGTTTCATTGCATAAATGAGTGCCTTCCCCAGGTCCCTCGGAACTTTGAATGACTTTATGGCACAACTCACAAGGGGATCTTATTATTTATATGTTCATGTACCTATTTGACGTAGCTTGTTCAAAAGTTGCTATCATGCTTGGAGCCACTCTTTTTTTTTTTTTTTTGCTGATTTGGAACCTCTTAGAGAATTGATCGAAATATGTGCTAAACTCCTATATTATCTGTTTGTCAGACTAAACCCCACCTTTTCTCCAGAGAGAGAGGTCTAAACATTTTACAGAAATGTACACATAATTCTTTTTGCTGCATAATTGGTTTGTATTTTCCTTTGAATATCTTATCTATAGCAACCTTCACAATACAGTCATTTCTTGTGAGGGAAGAATCCCAATTCCCAAACCCCTTCGTAAAACTAATTCATGAGACAATAACGAAATGGACACCCGATACTGAGAAGGGGGCAGCAGATCACCAGAACCAGACAGTTTTCCAGGAAAAAGAGTGGTACTTGTGTCAAGGAAATGGAATGCTGTCTTTTCAAAACAATACCCATGAAATCTGCAATTGAGTCAAATAAGCAATAGTTGAAGCATAAGCAACAGTTGTCGTAATAAAATAGTTAGGAAACAAGATGCAGTTCCTGGTTGGCCTGCCAACTATATCCTGCTCTCTCTGACAGCATATCCATCCCAATTCCCATGAAAAAGAAAACATCAAAAAGAAAAGAAAAAGAGCTATTAACAGAGGGAACCCTGACAAGAGAGAGAGAGAGAGGGAGAATTTCATTGGTGCAGTCCTAACAAAGTGGGCATAGGAAGCTCAATAAATCAGTTGTTTGAGAAGAAGAGAGATGGTCTAAATGCTCCAGTCGTTCATGTCATCATTGAGGGTCCTGTAATTAAACCCAGGAATGCCATTTAGCCGATTGGTGTCTGCAACTTCTGCAGCAGAGCATATGCTTGATAAAAATCTCCTGCTGCCTCTGCGCTTCTTCCTTTTCCAGGTCATTATCAAGAACCAGAAAATGGACCTCATAGAATGACTAGTACTGCTGGAACTGGAAGCCATGTCCACTATTTTTTGTCCCTGAGGCTTCACAGAGCTTCCACGCCGGTCAAGCTCAAGCTTGCTGAAATACTCAATCTCCCTCCTCACTAGAGATCCTACAGTGCCTCGCGTGCCTATTGCAACTGGAGCTGTTGCAGCCATTGTTTCATGGAACTTGGTTTCTGTTGTTCTGGCTTTATACTGCATCTAATTTTTTTAATGTATAAAGTGTGGTGATGCAAGAAGCTTGTGGGTGAAGAAAGTGGTAGCCCTGCAGGGTCTTTTTCTTGAGGGAAAGAATAAGGATTGCTTTAAATTTGGAGCATCTCTGCTTTGATCTTTATAAAACTCTTAATGCAGTGCTTTTGGTAAAAGTGGAAAGCATGAGATTTGGCATAATTGGTGCTTCGGTTAGGACATGAGTCATCATATTATCCTAGTGTTTGCAATAATCTCCGGATAAATTATTTACCCCTTTCATTGCTTAGGCATTCCTTTTGCACACTTTGGACTGTAGACCTCAAATCATCATCATGGTAGGGTGAGAACAATTTTATAAAAATCAATAGAATGTTCTTATGTGGCATTTAGATAGGTTGACTTATATTTAAAATATGGGATTTAAATTATTTGCTTTACATTACAAAATTCCAACATCTTTATGCTTTCCTTGCAATCTCTGCAAGGTTAAACTTTCTTTTCTCCAATGCCTAGAGTAAAAGGAAGAGAGGTGAAGTTTTCACTCTATTGCTAGAGTGCTTTTTAGGTATGGGGTCCTACGTGGCACTGCACATATTATCTTTATTTTTCTTTGACTTATTATTATTTTGTATGAGAAGTGGAATGGTGCAATTGTTTATCATTATCTATATAAATTATGTAGGTTCAGGCATGCAATTGATTGAACTCACAAAGTGCATACTGTGCAGTGAAGAAAATCATTTCTTCCATTTGGTAATGGAAAAGGACTCCCTATAAAAATTTAATAGTTTTTGTTTTCCTGGTAATGGTGGTTGGTCCAATTAATTGTGTATATTCTGAATCCCAAGTTTTCCATTGAAGTGTTTATTTGGACGGTATAGAATATGATGTCACCATGTGCGTTCTGATGCAGTATCTTAAGGCCATATCCAGACCTTTCAGATTAAAAATAGAATAATTGATAATAGAAGGCACGTATGGTGGTTGCACTCCAATTTAGTTTGTTTGAGATGACACTTTGCCAACATTATCTGTCTTTTTCCTTTTCGTTGGGTTTTGCTTTTCCAGGTACAGTTTATGAAAAGAAAGACTACCTTCTTAATTTCATCTAGCACTTAACAATGACTATTTCCAACTCTGCCCTCAAGTCCCCAACCAACTATACTATACATTACAACAAAAACTCCAAATCAAAACCAACCTATTAATAATTTTAATGTTTTAACGCCCGACATTAGTTTTCTACCGTCCAATTATGAGAAATTATCTTATAAGCATAGAAATGTGAGCACACATAAACATGAGAAATGTGAGCAATTGAATTACAAAGCCCCTATATATTTTATTTGAAATAAAATATTGCAATCCAACGACTCACTTTTTCTCATGTTTGTATATACTCACTTTTCTCATGCTTATAAGAGAATTTCTGTCCTAAACAACATATGTTTCACTGCACAAATGAATCAAACAATTATCTGTCTCCCAAATTTACCGGATACATTTCCTGGAAAATTTAAATTTATGAAAACATGTCTTACAAACTCTTCCAACTAAGAATAGGCCCCGTAGAGCATTAGTCCTAATAGGCTAATAGGATGATTGCAGCCACGTAGTTTCTATGTTAATTTATTCCAAGAAACCAAACAGTTGGCCAAATACATTGGTACTTGCTGAAGAAACAGAAAAGTTGTCAAAGTAGAAGTGAAAATTTGGCAAAAGAGATCAGCAAGAAGGAAAAAAGAGAAAATTTGAGCGCATATACATATTATAAATGCAAACACTGTACCCGTTCATCTAACAACTAACAAACGACATTTCTTTTTTCTTTTTCTGTAGCCTCAAAATTGGAAGTTCCCTCTTATTTTCTTAGTTTCACCATCTCATCTATGTTCTTATTCTCTTTTCTATTTTTCCTAAGCTTTTTGTTTTAATTTTTCATTTTCCTGTATGAGATTTAGTTAACAATCTAGTGTATATTGGGGAGATGGCATGAATACCTCAGCTTCCGATGTGAGGCAAGAGCATGTCGTAGAGCAACATCCACACTCGCACCCTCTCGGAACAGTGAGTCATACAATTGACAGACAAATTGTGACACTTCTTCCTCATCATCATCCCAAGAACCCATAGAGCGGTCCCCATTTTCACTATCTTCCCAATCACTCACCGGACTGACGGGTTCAGCCTCTTCATCTTCAACTTCATCTTCAGCCTCTTCTTCACCGATCTCAAACTTCCCGTTTTCAAAAACACCGAACTCCCCAGGTCCATGGGATGTTGTCAGCTGCGTTTCTGAAGGCTGAGCTGAAGAACATATAACAGCTTTGGCTCCGGAGTCTATAAATGCTTTAATCAAAGCTGGCATAGGCCCATATGCCCCTGTACAAATAATGATCCTGTCTCTCCAAGCTCCAACCTAGAGTTATTAAACACATAAAGCATCAATTATCAGTTTGATCATGTGCCCAAATTGCACATTTAACATAACAAAGAGCAGATGCACCAAATAATAGCAACCTCTTCTTGAAAAGAGGGATCTACTATAGTTTAGGGTAGTCTAAATTCTACATTTGAAAAAAAAAGTTCAGAGCTTTGCTTTCAGTTTCAAACTTCAAAAATTGCAGTGAGCTCCAACTTCCATAACTTTGGTTTTCACACCCTATGTATCATAAATATTACCGGTGCAATGGGACCACCAAAAAAATTTTACTAAGTTCAGTTTTTCTGTTTCCCAAAGTTGCATTTTTGAATAATAATAATAATAATCAACTAAACTTTGAATTTTCGTCCATATTTGATTCAAGTTCTGATGGCCCTGTTCATAGGGATTCAATATGACATTCTATATCAATACTTGTTTAACTTAATGGAAATTAAGTTGTGACATTCCATATGACATTATATATAAGATAATTTCAGTGAAATTATGGTAGAGATATATTAACCACAAGACAAGAGTTCGGTAGTTTGATAGTATCAGTCAATATGAAGCTCCACAACATTTTGAGGGAGAAGGGTGTTAAATGGAGAGATGATACTGTACCATCCAACGAACATCATCAGGTGTTAAATGGATAGAAGGGACAGTTCTACGAAACAAATACGCCCCAACTTCTAGGCCATCTTCCATAACCTTCAAAAAAATGCCATCATACAACAAAACCAGAATTAATAGTTTGGCAACTCCCAGTAAGTAGGAAAAATTGTGGTAATAATGCTAAACATACTTGGGTTTGGCGTCCCATATAACGGTGAACAATGCCTCCCATTTGGAAGTATGGTCTACTTGCAACCAAATCAGAAACAGTTGAAATATTGGGGACAGATGATGCAGCCTTCCTGCAGCGGCTTCGCATCACTGATAACAAGCTCAACTTAACACTCTGCAGAAACTTATCTGCAAGCTCTCCAGGTTCAGCAACCACAAATACATCATTCTGCCAACTACAGAAATAAAAAGCTGGTAAATTAGAATGAAGACTGAAATTAAATATAGTAAATATAACAAATCAACCCGCAGCAGTATTGACCTTAATATTGAGCCAAGTGAGTCATTTTGAAGGGCCAAATGTACAATGCCCACTTGTTGCGAATTCAGTAACTTCTCATGCAATGACTGGGCAGGTAAAGAAAGCTGTCTAGGTCCTAAAGGAGACTGTGGTGGTGATACAGCTCCTTTTCCAGATTGACCATCTAAGCTTAGAGGTGGGACCATATCAATTCGTCCAGCCCTCTGTGGCCCAAAATCAGGACTGTAGAAAAGTGGGCTTGATGGAACGCTTCCAGTAAACAGAGGTGATGTAAATGGTGTTGGGAATGTTGTTGTCTGCCCCGTTTTCACAAACCCTGATACTTCTTGCATTCGGGATAACTGTATTCCATTACGGGCACAAAATGACTCAAATGCATGAGCATGGTTCAAAAATCGACCAGAATTGGGGCTATGTGAAGCTTCAACAAGTAGTACAGTACGCCTCCAACCTAGAGATGGGCTTCTTTCATCTACTACAGCAAAGTACCGATAGAATTTAAGTTTTAGAAAAATTGTATGAAAACTTAAAAATGCAAAGAGAGAATAATGTCAAGATCAATACCCGCGTTTGATGCCTTTGCCTTGGGGAAATGCTGAGATCTCAAATTCTCTGACGACTTCTCATCATGTTGGAATGGCAGAAGTAGCCTCTCACAGACATCCTTAAATGCAGAAGAATTTTTCTGAATATATTCCTCAACTGCAGCTTCCAATTTCAGCCAGACTGCTGGATCAGTCTCATCCAGTTCCATATCACAGCGTTCATCAACTGCAGGGGCCAAACATAGAAAGTGCTCATTGAGAATTAGTTCCTTTAGACTTTATATTACTTCAGACTCAACACATACCTGGATTAAACCGAAAATATTGTATTCCAGGAAGCATGGGTAGCAATGTGCTTAAAGCTTCTTCCACCCGTTCCACAGAACATGCACTTTCTATCAATACTTGCCCAGTATCCAGATAACGCCAACCACCTTTTCTCACCTACACTAGCAGATTTGGTATGAATCGATAAAGCAGAGATATGACTCATAAATGTATGCACAAAATACTCTGTAATATTAGAATGATTTGAAGCTACAATGTTATTCACTTATATTTCAGTTAGCACATAAGTAGAGCTATGCATTTCTTAGCATGCCAAAAGTGTTCTCCAATATAATGTTCATACCTGTTTCCTCTAGGCTGCTTGAAAATAACTTGGCTAAAATGAGAAACTTCCAAGTTCCAATAACATATACTCGCCAAAAATAATGCAATAGGTTCTCAGAACCTCAAATTTAGCACATGAATGGTGGTATAACCAGGAAAGCATGAAAACAAGCTAACCTACATATCCAGATCTATTTCCTGAACCACCATGCTGACCCTTTATCCCACAATGATCTTGCACAATAGGAATGTTCCAGCAAGACTCCTATAAAGCTAAACCTTTGTTGCTCTTAAAGACATAGAAAGTAAGAGGCATGCAAAGAGAAATCATACTCTTGAAATAAATTAGAAAATGTATACATATCACCAATGAGCTCTCCCTGAATGATATCAAAGGTTTTCAAAGAAGCATTTGACTAGAGTGTTGGAGATTTTCAAGATTACGGTGATTACCAAATGCTGTAACTGTTCAGCAAAGTTCAAACCAGTCCAATAAGGCCAGAATTTCATAATTAACTCTTCAAAAACTAAGGAAAGGTTACGGTTTACCTTTGTCGGAACAGAACCACAGCCAATGGAAACTAGGCAGTCAATCCTCGTGTCAGGCCATAACAGTTGTGCTTCTCTAATGGAAAATATTGTAGGATTGTTTGCCACTATTGCACCATCTTGCCAACGATTTACATCTATATAAATTGTAGGATTTAAACATATTTGAAAAATTAGCACCAAGAAAGGAGGTAATATGTGCACATGCTGAACTTAATCCCTAAGCGCCTAGAGATAAGAAAATTTCCGCAAGCCCAAAAGAGAATACCATCTGAGAAATCATCAAGATAATATGGAGCAGCAGATGATGCTCTTATAGCCTGCCATACTTCATGCTTACAACTTCCTATAAAAGCACTGCGCTTATAGCCAACTTGAGCACCCACAGTAGGTGCTCCTTGCACAGTGATTCCTGAACCCTCTGAAATTGCAAGGGGCACTTCTGGCGTTCCCACAGGGTACTAGAAATTGAGTTCAAGAAAGATAATATGCAACAAAGTACCAAGTTAAAATCTTAACAGTGAAATGATGATGTTTTCATATTAAAGGAACTGGTCTCAAACCTGATAATTCCGAAATATGAACGGCTGAGCTGGCATCACGCTCACCAAAGTTGATACAACAAAAACTTTGGGAATATTTTTCACTGCAGAATCTATTAACAGATCTCCATCCTCATCAGCACACATTTCCTTCAACAATCTCTCAAAATGATCTGCACTATGCTGCAAGACAATATGTTATAGCTATCCTTTCAAAATTCAAAGCATGCGGGCAACAACAGCATACAAGAAAATTATTGCTTTAATGTTTGGAATTGTTCAACTAAACACTTTGCTAATTATAAAATTCCATTCTTTCTAGAATCTAAGAGGTACACAACAGACCAGAAAATCATGATTGTACCAAACAAGAAGAAATTATAAAATTAGAAAGACCACTTTACAAGAGATCTGTACGCACTTCTATACAACAAAAGCACAAAACAGTAAGAAAATAAAAGGCAGATTTAATGGAAGTTACAAACATAAAGCATTAAAAACATACTTTAGATCCGTGTACAACAACTCTAAAACTCTGCGATGAACTTTTATAGAGCTGATCCAACTTCTCTCTCCAAGATGCAGCTTCATTTTCCTTTGGTGCAGGTTCAGCAAAGACAAGTTTTCCTGCAAATTATAATATCAGAACTGATAAATAAATTGATCAATGAGCAATGCTTTGTGCAGAATCATTCCTAATACAGCATACTCACCAAGGTTTTTGTATATCTCTTCACACTGATCCAATGACATTAGCTTAATGCTGAGGGCAACAGCAAGCATGCCACCTGTTGATGTGCCGCATACAAGGTCAAACAACTCATGTATCCGTTTTCCAGTTCCCTTCTCAATTGCTTTCAGAATTTGCACAGTTGCCAGACCTTTCATACCGCCACCATCCATTGAGAGTATGCGCAGTCCTTTCTTTGGCACCTGTCTCCCCCTTATGGCACGTCTTAGATTTCCATTCTCCCCTAAAAAAGGCATGACATGAACGAAGCCTATAAGCTAAGAACCTAAAACCGCAAAAACAAGTTAAACCTAAGAGACAAACCAAGAATTGCCAAAGCACGAGCTGCAGCTTTATTCACACATGGCTCAGCTGAACCGGTCAAGCGCATGAGAAGTTCACACCAACTTTCAGAAGCAACCAGAAGACGGCGATTCTCCAAACAAAAGGCCAAATTTCCCACAGCTAACAAAGCTAACCTTTGCACCTAATGAAAGATAAACCTTAAATTAATTGACAACACTATACAAGTATGAAACCAGTGTCTAATGAAAAAAGTAGAGAACTTGCCTCTGGGGTTTTGTGGGCACATAACACTTTTAATGACTTCAATACATCCTTGGTCAGCATCTTCTGAGCTACGGCATCAGAAGCAAAAGCCAGCTTCACCACAACTTGCAATACAGAAATTACTTCCTCATGGGCAACAGATTTCAGTACTGTTTCAATGGGTTGCATGATGTCAGATTTCATCAACTGCATGGCAACTGAAACATCTGCAGCAAGAGATGAAAGAGCAGAACATGCTTGTTCAACCTGCCAGAAGTTGGAACTCTTAAGCCGTATGCAACAGAAGAGTACATATGCAAGTAAAACCTTTTACAGGACAGCTAACCAACATACCACATGACGGTTGTCACTACTTATCATACTTATAAGCTGCCGCACTGCATTCTCATCTTTACCAACGACTACACGGTTTCCTTCGTCTTGTATTATCTTTGCTAGTGCAGATGCTAGTAAAGGGTGATGACATGAAGAAAAACGGAATATAAGGGAGAAAAAGGCACTTAGCTTATGCCTAGATGCACCAAAATAAGAGCTGTTTTCCATCTGCAATTCCACCCATTTTTTTTTCAAGAATATGTAGTCTGAAATGAAAAATTTTAAAGCCAAAAAAACAGATATTGCATTAATCGCTACCTCTATCTGCACATTCACTGATCTCACATTGTCATCTGCCACAATCCTAATATTAGCAAGAGACAAATGATGAAGTTTGTGGAGTGGCAAGATTTCAGGAAGAAATTCAAGAGGGTTTCCAAATAGCCTAAGAACCCGTAGCTCAGCCATAGCCCTGCCATAAAACTGGAGGGAACCATTAGACCCCGAGAAAATCATAGACATGACAAGCATGGCTGAAAGAAATAGTGGAAAAAAGGTCTAGACTAATTAAATATGCTGAAGTGCTTATGAAATGACCTGAAATCAAGGAGAGGCCGAATAAGCTTGTTGTGTTCCAATGAAAGTTCCACTAACCCAACGCATTGTCTCAGTTCTACTGCTTACAAGTCCAAAAAAAATCAAACAAATGAATACATCAATGATCCTCCAAGAATTTAGTTCTGTTGCTCCATCTGAACTTGATTTAATTCAATCGTCATGAGATAATGCTGAATAAATTTAAAAGGTGATTTGGAACTTACCAGGTACTGAAACCAGCATGTTGTAGTCAACCCTGAGCACTTTTAAGGTTCTCAATTCACCAAGCTCAGAAGGCAAAAGTGTCAGCTTGTTGTTATCAAGGTATAGCTTCTCAAGAAGAGGCAGTCGAGTTAGCTCTACCGGGAATACCTGTGAGTGGTATGCAAGCAATAGAGATAAAAACTCACAACTCATCACATTTATCACTAAAAAGAAAATTACTCTCCCTATTCATTTTTGACTCAACTGAGAAACAAAATCATACTATTGCATGTACAGTACCAACTAGCTGTAGTCTAAAAATACAGTTCAAAAACAAATGGAGCTTGCTATTATTAGAAAACTAGAACTAGAAGTTTGGAATAAAAACGCATGTTCTAGTTCTGCTTGAAATTAATAAAACCTAAAGCAAGAGCACTAGACTCACCAAATTTGTTCACCAAATTTTGTTCGGAAAATATGATGCAGCAGTTTTATTTATTCAAATATGATCCCACTCTAGACTTCATTGACATATATTTTCAACATATTTTTAATAGGTAAGATAATGACATGTATATTGGCAAGTGTAACATTATAGCTAAACCAAAGAGGTAAATTCATGAGCAAAAAACTTCATGCCATTTATTTTCCAATAACTACAAAGAATTGAATAATAGGCTAATAGATCGCTTACACATTTATGCAAAACATAAAAAATACAATAAATACAGAAAATGACCAAAAAACCATTATCAGTCATCAACAAGGAATCAAAAGAAAGACTCACCGACAACCCACAACCACAAAGACTGACCAAGGTGACGCACTGCCAATGCACACCGCAACCCACCACCCCGTCGGCAAGTGCAGGCATTGACGATGTGAAATTGGAGCGCAGCAAGCGAGTCAAGACCCCAGTGCCATCGCTCTGCTGGCCGGAGCCGGCTGTCTTGGTCATGGTCACGGCTCTCAACGGCTCTCTCCGCCTCACCACCCTCATATCCACAGCCACATTGGCGGCTGCCTCGCCGGCGTCGTCCTCGTTTTCCACGGCCCTCAATTCAACAACCACCGTGTCCTGCGGCATCGGCAGAGCCACCATTAGCTGCGACTGGAGCCTCAGCGCCACCTGGTCCTCGTCGTCTCCGGCCGACCACTCCAAGTCGATCTGAAACCCCAATTCCTGATCCAGCGACATCGTCGAAGACGACGACGACGATGTGCGGTCCAAGCTCGCCGCCGCCAGCTCCTCGGTGCCGTAGGTGAGCGCGAGATGGAAGATCTCAGAGGGACGCTTCCAGCCCAATCCCCAAGACATTGTGATTGGAATCACAATCAGGGTTCAAATTCAATGGCAATCGCAATTAGGGAGCTCACCTGGAGTGGGCATTTGGTTTTCACGGCGTGATCGTGTTCATGCTTGTGTGTGCATGAGATGGGATTTATCGGTCATTGTGAAGATTTATATGAGAAATGGGGGTTTAGATGTTAGGGTTTATTGAGGAAGAAAATTGGATTTAATGGCGGGAGAGAAGGAAGAGAAGGCTCTGTGTATATACAAGCTTCGGAGTTTTACACAGAGTGTCAGACAAATGTGAGACTCAAACAAACTGAAGGAATATGTATATATTCCGATTCTGTTTTTTTATTTTTATTTTTCCTCGTTCGTCGGGTTATTTTATACTGTGAAGCGGCATCGTTTTGATAATGGACACGATGTCGTACACATTACGTTTCACGTTTATATCCTTTCATTTTTATATTAATCAAATGATAAATCCTAATCTCCCAATTTAGGGAAGAAGCAAGCCAGCTATCAAATGAAGTTATAAACGGGGTTTTAGTGATAAAGATGATGTATTTTGTTGTTTAAATTTATAAATATTTTTTTCTCACTTCTTTTAGTTGGTTCATTTTTTATTTGGAAGGAGAGTATTCGAATTTTAATTTATTACTCTGTAGGATTTGGCAAGTGACAACTTTTAAAATTATTCAAAATGACAATAAATTTGATTTGTTAACTTAAAAGGACATGGACAACTAAATTTCATAACATTAACAACAATTTTCACAAGCACTAAGCATATGTCCTTAGATTGCCAATGGCCGTGTAGCTTTAAAATTAAAATCATTCATTTTTTAAATTACTTATTAAATATTATTTCTAAAAAAAAATCAGTATAATTATAAAAATAGAAAATTACATTTAAATCAATAAAATATTTCAATATTACATAATGCTCAATGCAAATTTTATTTTCTCATAAAGGTCAATGAGTTTTGAAATTATATTTCACTTTAGTCACTAAACTCAATCTACTTTTGAACAATAGTGATTAAAATAAAACTATGAAAAAATCCATTGATTAAAATGTAATTGTGAAATATTTTATTAATTTATTTGTAATTAACCCAATTAAAAATTATTTGATTATATAAATAAATGGTTTGGTTAAAAAATTACTATTTAAATACAAACATTTTATTAATTAACAATAATTGTATAACTAAACAATTTTCAATTAAATTAATTTTTTTAACAAATAATCTAAAAATAGTTTCAATTTTGAATCGGCGGCCGCACAGTTTTTACGGTAGTGAGGAAGTCCTTCTACCTTAAATCAATAGTTAGTTGGTCAATCCATTGTCAAGTGAACCAACTCAGTTGTGTCTACCAGCAATACCCCTTGAATGCCAGATGTTATTGACCAATACAGAATTCAGACAAACCTTCTAGTTACAAATTCAACATGGAAATGGGAGTCCTCCTATGAAACTTTGTAAAATCTCTAATCACATTACCTTACCTCTCTCATTAGTAAATCACTGATTGTCCTTATCAAAATTTTACACCTACTTGTAACATAGACTAAGATGTCTGGGATTTTTCATGCATCCAAATGTCGCTTTCTTTAGGTAAAGGATACCCATCATTCAGACCACATGATGATGAAATTACAATCATGTGGCAATACTCACATAATGACCACCAAAACGTCCACACTCATATGTAAGCCTAGGCAAGCTCAAAAATGCTAGATTAGCCAAGCACCATTTCCAAACATGAGAAATAAATTCTTATATGAAACTTCTGTCATGAAGTTTGCTATATTCAATCACGATTGTGACTTACTGAAAAAGAAAAGAATCATTTTAAAGATTGTGATAAAACTTGACCATATGACTGAAAGAATTGGAGGTCCTGATCTACCTGCTACTTCTGAGTTCCCTAGGACATTCTAACAACTTATTTCTACTCTAAAAATCATCTATGGGGGGGCATCCAGGGCAATTGACATGATTCAGCTAACAGATCTGCAAAGTTGAACGCCGGCGTATTAGTTGGCGTCCAGACACAATTGAAATATGATATTTTCTGCTCAAACAGAATAATTTTAGTTCTTGCCAAAAACCATACTATCAGCAGTTATGCATGCTCCTTAAATGCAGACCGTAATCACTGATCAAGCTTGGTTTCAGCAGAATTAAAAATCTCCTTTAATTCTCCCTTCACCCCATCCTCGGCAAATATAAAATCAATTGCATTTCTTGTTAGGTGAAATATTTCCCTCCTTCCAAGACCTGAGAAGTCAAGAAAAAGGCAGCGATTGTTAGCTATCCAGTCAAATTTACAATACATGCACCAGTGACATTAGACCTACCAAATGCAGAAGCAGCAATGCAGTACTCGTTGGAGAGACTGGTAGAAAACACCCCGGAATCATCGGTGCAGATGACTAGAGGATGTTTTTCATTATACAGAGCGGCTGCATCACCAAATAGATATTGTTACAAGAGACTTCAAAGTTCATCTGTAGTAAAGAAAAGCATAGGGTCCAACCATCAAGAAATTACTTTAGAAGCTTGCTTAGGAGAGGAAATTGAACAGTTTTGTAAGTTGTTTTGACTTTAGATTTTAAGCCATAATAGAAACAGAAGACCTAACCAAAGTGATGCACATCAAGTGAAGGAATTGTATTAGTCCTGATGTTGGATGTCAAACAAATCTCAACCTGAAAAATGCAAATGCAAACAACAATAAAGATACAGAAAAGATAGCTATTCAAATCTACTAAAACTATAAAGCTAATACTTTTAGGGCAACAATGTATAAGTTACACCAATGAAAAAAAAAACAAGGGCATAAAAGATGGCGTACATTGTTGCACATGAGCAAACTAAAAGATGTTGTCTATGGTTCTTTCTCATCATGTGTATAAGCAGGAGATGGAACTGACCAGAAATTCAGTACCCTATTTGGAAATACTAACACAGCTTTTCATGTCAAAATCTCATTATCGTCATCAATAAGAATATTTGAAGATTGAACTTGTAAATCCACCAGAACAATCATATTTTGGACTTCTCCTTGGCATAATGGCAGGCAAAAGGACTTATTTAGAATTCTGTTCTAACCAAGGTTATCAAGAGAATGATTGGTTGCACAAATATCTCACCGGAATATTTAAAGATTTCAACCTTTTCCATTCCTCTTCTTCAAAGCAACAGGCATGGCCAATCCTCTGTGGTAGAAAATCTAGCATTGCTCGTATCTCCTTTGGATTAGGCACCTACAAGCGCTTAAAGAAATTAGTCAGTGAAATTATGAAGGCACAAGCTGCAAGAATTAGAAGAACAAACACACCTCTCCACAATGAAGGGTTATATAAAGACCCTGCTCTCTAGCAAATTTTAATGCTGGCAAAAATGTAATCCTGCCACAGAAACAATACATATGGGACTATATCATTACTGTACATATGAAATGAAATACTCTTCTGCGACAAACTTGGGATGTTGATTAAGTACCATTCTCCCACAATCGGATTTCCAGATAGGTCAATACCAACTACCCCTAAATCTCTCATTTCCAGTGCAAGATTTACCTACAGTAAGTGAGAAAAATAATCAAATGCATTGTCCATTAGAAAAAAACATGCTTTCAAATATTTCTTCAAAGAATGCATTTTCATGACATACAGTTTCCATTGCAGCCTCTGTGGTTTCCCGACGGTCAATGCTCAAGAGAACTCTAACATAAATCTTTTTTCTTGTACTTCCATTACATGTATCATTTATAGGAGGAGAGTTCTTGGGGCTGCCGACATCAACATCAACTGTTCTGACAGCCTTTATACCCTCCAATACTGCTTCCAAGTAAGAGCGTTTGCTCATTCCTATGGAATCATTTCTCTGAAGAGAATGAAACCCATCATTTTCTTCATCAATCACATATATAATAAAATGTCACTTTAGTAGGAATAATTCATCCCACACTTAGCTTGTTTAAGTAGATCACCTTAGGAGTTGTTCTTAGCTCCAGATACACAACATTCTCAGAAGCAAAATCTTCAATAACCTGTTTTGGGAGAAATTGTAATATCAAGTATCCACATTGAGGTGTTGGAACTAAAGATTACATAAATTGGAAAGTTATCATACTTCTTTGGTAATTCTTGTGATAATTTTGTGGTCGGTAGTAAGAATGTGGATCAAGTCAAACAACCTGAACACTTCGTTTAAAGAACGATCATCTGAGTCCAAGAATAGATAGAGTTCCAACATTAAGATTCAAGAAAATACGGAAATTACACTGTCAACAAACATTTGTTTAAGTACAAATGAACTGCAAAAATAAGAAAGAAAATCATTTCCAATCTTCAATTGATAAGCTATTAGACTCTTAATAGAGGCTTCAGACCGAGGCAAGAAACATTGAAAATTTAAGTTTGGAAAGATAAATACCCTTAATTGAGTTTCTTTCCTATGTTTTCTCAGCAACCTAACACAACAACAAGCAATGAAAAGCAAGAAAATGGGCATACCTTTCAGTATAACATGCTCCACATCTGAGAAAACTATGACACCCTTCTCACCCAAAACTCTTGCAAGTTCTCTGCAGCCAAAAAAAACAAAAAACACCTACAAAAGATTATACTTCTTAAAAACAAAGCAAAGCAAAACAGTACCCACTACAAAAGGCTGAGAGAGAGAGAGCTAACAGTAAAGTGGAGTCTCTAATGGATCCATTGAGATGTGCATGAAGTTCCACCTTTGGAATTGACACCCACCCCTCCATGCTTTTCACTGTCTCTATGTCTTGGTTCCTACACTGTACTATTTAATTTTTGTTCTTATCCTAACATAATCAGGAGGAACTTTTTTGACCTAGATATACGCAATGATTAGGCACAAACAAACAGAGACTTTCATTGGGCCAAGATATCGCATCATTGTTTATGGGCTTGCCCTTGCCCACCGAAATTTCACCCGACCCATGAGATAAACCCGACTCGTACCCGATTTTCTGACATCAAAATCTCAGTTAAACCTCACCTCAAATTCAGCACGCTGGAATAGTAGCTCTACTTTCATCTTCAGGCGCCGAATGAAGATGATGGGGTCAGTGAGTTTGTCCTCAATTTTGGCCAATGGTTGCCGGAGCTTCAGTGAGCCAGTGGCCCTTGTGCGCACGTTAGCACTCACTCATGTTGCTCTCGGTGAACACTCCAACAAGTACAAGCATGTTAAGGTGGCTTGGTTTTCTCGGAGTTCAGAAAAAAGAACTTTCGCATGTGAATCCTTGAAGCAAGACATTACACACCCAGCTACTGCTTCATCTGTAAATGGGTACTTCAAAATTTTCCAACTTTGATGCTTTCTTTTGTTTTTGGGTGTCTGAGATTTTGTGTTGAAAATGAAAATGTTGATAAACTCGTCGTAATTTGGTTGCACTGTGACTGGTTACAGAAGAAACTGAGAAAAGCAAAAGAAGACGAAAATGAAAGTTTGAATCTTTATTGTTTGGGAATACACATTTTCCTTTTTGGTTTATGATAATGTCAAAAAAGAAGAAAATGAAAAGAAAAAAAAACCCATAGTTACTGCTTATATGTTGTTGGTGTATACCGTGTCTGCAATTTTGGCATAGTTTTAACTAATTGCTCTGTTTGCAAAGTTTTTGGTTGCTAAAAATATTCTTAAGGAAAGCTCAGAGTTCATTTTGTTGTTTCCTGCTGAATGGAAATTTAATACTAATTTGGTAATCTTTACCAGTTTAAATGGTATGTATCAATGTGAGACTATATATTCTTTATATCTTACCTTTTTGGTGCCTAGTCTTTTGGTTTTCTGACTTAGATGCTATATCTTCTTTCAGCCACCCTGAATATACTCGCTTGCTTCCATGTCCCTCAGACAGTGGACCACCAAGAATTGAGCACTTGGTTGTTTCAGAAGGGGGGCCTGTTCTAGAATATATCTGTAAAGCTCTGGATCTCCCTCATCCGTGAGTGCACTTTTGTCTTCTCATTGTTTTTTAATTGATTTATGGCATATGATCTCTGTCATAATCAAGTTGGGGTGATAAATGGAAAAATTTTCATTCTTTGAAGGTTTGTTGCAGATCTCATTCATTTTGGAGCTGTATATTACGCCCTCGTATGTCCAAAGCCCCCTCCAACTGCTACCCCAGACCAAATCAGGGTATTTAAAGAAGTTACAGCACCATCAGTACTGAAAAATAGAGCTTCCATTAAAGGAAAAACTGTAAGAGAAGCGCAGAAGACTTTCCGGATAACACATGGAGACCAATTTGTTGAAGCTGGAACATACTTACGTGTGCATGTACACCCAAAACGATTTCCTAGGTAATACAAAATATTTTGACAGGCCTTTACCATCATTTTTACCAATGTTATTCTTGCTCACATTAGATTTTTGATCAGGTGCTATGAAATTGACTGGATATCAAGAATTATAGCTGTAACTGAAACCTTTGTGGTTTTGGACAAACCTGCTGGTACAACAGTATGTACCACTATAGAAACATACTTTATGAATTTTTTCCATTCAATGTCATTTATCTGGAATTATTATATGTTTTGACAGGTAGGGGGAACTACAGACAACATCGAAGAAAGCTGTGCAACCTTTGCCACCCGTGCCTTGGGCCTAACAACCCCCCTGATGACTACACATCAGATTGATAATTGTACAGAAGGATGGTATTGTATATTATATATTCGCCGTTGTCCTTGTTGTTGAGACATAGAGGGTAGTGCTACTAAGTTCTAAGTTCTAACTCTTAGCTCACTTACAGTGTTGTCTTAGCTAGGAGCAAGGAGTATTGCTCAGTTTTTCATGGGAAAATCAGAGTAAGTTTTGCAAATTCATGCATTGATACACATTAGATTGAACTAGCCTTAACTACTTGGATGGCAGACTCCGATAACTCAGTTCCTTATTAGTTGTTGCTGTGGTCCCACCCGGAGCTCTTGTCTCCTATGGACATTAAGTTATAATTTTCTTTTCTCATACCTAGGAGAAAAAAGTGAAGAAGCTTTATCTTGCTCTTGCCGCTGCTTCTGTACCAATTGGTAGGATTACTCACTACATGCGTCCAATTAACATGGCTCCAAGACTCATTTCTGAAGGTAGTAGTCTATTTCAAGCAGTGCATGGAGATTTGTTTTGTATTTTAATTTTATTCAGTATGTACAAGTACAATTTGAAAACCATTACTTTCTTATTACAGGCATTCTGTCTGGTTATTCAATTAGACAGGACATAACCAATATTTACAAACAGTTTTAGGTTTATATTTTATTGTCTTTATTCCAAATTTTGTTCAAAAGACTAAATTTGAATTCACCCCAACCGTGGTATAAGACTTTCTATTACTTACTGTGACATGGTAGCTACAACATCAGAGATATTTTCTTCACAAGCTCAGTAAATGAAAATTTAATTTATGCAACTTCTATGCTTAATTGCGAACTGGCTGAAGCTCAAAAAGTTGCGGTGTGTGCAGATTTCATTGAAGGGTGGCTTTTGTGTCAACTTGAGGTAATGGAATGCAAGGAGGTTCCCTTCCCAAATGTTGCCAATGAAGAGAAATATTGTGTTGAAGACTGTGGGTGGCCTTCTAAAGTTTATGCATATGAGTGTAAAATCAACCTTTTGACGGGGCGGACTCATCAGGTTAGGATCATTGCCTCAATTTAGTTATGTGCAATCCCTGAGATATGGTCTCTTAATTGTATCTTCTGGATAAAACTATCTTTTGATCTAAATGAGGGAATATTCTACCATACTAACATTGTATGACATACAAACGCATTTTCACATTTTTAGCGCTTGGATGTTGGTAAGTTCACTTTTCCACTGCTAGGGTATAGATTCTTCACCATCATATGTGTTTGTATGACATTACAAACATTGTACCATAACAAACTCACAAGATATAACTACATTTAATGCAGATTCGAGCACAACTGGCAGCCTGCGGTGCGCCTATAGTGGGTGATTCCATGTACATGCCAGCTGCAATTGCAGAGATGGCTAGTCCTGGGCTGAACCCCTTTGGCAAATATAAGAAACAGTATACCAGTGAAAATGATAAAGCAGTAGCTGTCACAGAGTGGGCTGCACAGCATGGAAAGGAACCTAGTGTTGCTATCGGTCTTCAAGCATGTCAGATATCATGGGATGATGGCAAGCATACTTTTGAGGCTAGAGCTCCTTGGTGGAGGTGTCAACAAACATAGAAATAATGGGGATGGGAATCAATTGCATGGCATGGTATTTTCCTATCGGTGAGGTTAGGGTACCTGTCTGTATCACGTGTATCGTTTTTGGAATTATAAAAATTTGTAATAGGAGTAAAACTTTCATGTAGCAACTTTATACACTTATTGTGTCACATGAGGTGTATACAACAATGATAGATAAATTTTTTTTTTCTAGAATACAACTTAGCTTAATGGAGGGCATTGAAGAATGCTTCTTATTATCACACCATGTCTCTCTAAAATGTTGGAAATTCATATTTCATATTCTGACAACATTCAATTCGATACTTTCTATTAGTAGAGCATGGAACATGCACCACATTCACGTGAGCATCACGATTCACGTCATAGACACATGAAGAAGATCCGAGTCCGTGTCGAACCCATTCTGTGACATAGGCCCAATCGCGTGTTGACTAGATCGAGCTTATATATGTTTCACGGACAAAACCCGATTCGTACCCGAGTTTCTGACAGCAAAATCTCAGTTAACCTCACCTCAAAATCAAGCACGCTGTACTAGGAGCTCTACTCGCACTCACTCAGCTTCAGGCTCCGAATGAAGATGGGGTCAGCGGGTTTGACCTCGATGTTGCCCAATGGTTGCCAGAGTTTCAGTCCGCCGGTGGCCCTTGTGCGCACGTTATCACTCGCCCATGTTGCTCTCGGTGAACACTCCAACAGCTACAAGCATGCTAAGGTGGCTTGTCTTTCTCGGAGTTCAAATAAAAGAACGTTTGCATGTGAATCCTTGAAACAAGACGTTACCGCTTCTTCTGTAAATGGGTAACTTGAAACTTTCCAAATTTAATGCTCTTTTGTTTCTGGGTGTCTGAGATTTTGGCTTAATTTTTTGTTGAAAGTGAACGTCTAGCTAAACTGGTCGAAATCTGGTTCACTTGTATTGGTTACCGGAGAAACTGAGCAAAGCGAAAGAATAAAAAGATGAAACTTTGAAGTTTCATTGTTTCAAAATACCATTATTTTCTTGGTTGATGGGAATGCCGTTTTATTTTTTAACCAGACAGAGTTCATTTCGTAGTTTTCTGTTGAATGGAAGTATTACTAATTTGGTAATGGGTTTTAGTTTATTTGTTTACTGTATGATTTTATCTGAGGATGAGTCCTTTCCATTATGTGAAGATCCTTTTTAACAATTAATTTTTAAATTTTTGCTTGAAAGAAATTTAGTTTATTGTAATTTCAGATTCACATAGCTGGGTTATGGAGAGACTGAGTAATTTTTAATGAAGTTTTCAAGTTGATTTTGCTCACTTCTCCCATCTTATATATAGAAAAGAATGTTATCACTTCTCCCTGTCAATGGTGCTCATTTTCCTCATTTTTTTATGGCTTGAGAAACTAGTTAAAGCATCCCTTCTGTTTATAAATTTTTTTAAGCAGTATGTAATGGTACATTTAGCACTTACTTCTACCCGTTTCTCTCAAAATGTGAAACTTTACATTCTTCATGTGCTTACCTTTTAATGCCTACACTTTTGGTTTGCTGACTTTGATAATATATCTTCTATCAGCTACCCTGAATATACTCGCTTGCTTCCATGTCCCTCACACCATGTACCACCAAGAGTTGAGCACTTGGTTGTTTCAGAAGGGGGGCCTGTTCTAGAATATATCTGTAAAGCTCTGGATCTTCCTCTTCTGTGAGTGCTGCTCTTTTTTTCTTCTCATATTCATTTGTGGCATATAATTTTTTGATATTAAGTTGTGGTGTTAAATAGAAAAAATTTCATTCTTTGAAGGTTTGTTGCAGATCTCATCCATTTTGGAGCTGTATATTATGCCCTCGTACATCCAAAGCCTCCTCCAACTGCAAGCCCAGAGCAAATCAGGGTATATAAAGAAGTTACAGCACCATCAGTACTGAAAAAGAGAACTTCCATCAAAGGAATAAGTGTAAGAGAAGCACAGAATACTTTCCGGATAACACATGTAAACCAATTTGTTGAAGCTGGAACATACTTGCGTGTATACGTTCACCCAAAACGTTTTCCTAGGTAATTTACAACTTCCCAGGCCTTTACCATAATTTTAATAGAGTTATACTTGGTTAACATTAGCATTTTGATCAGGTGCTATGAAATTGACTGGAAATCAAGAATTATAGCTGTAACAGAAGGCTTTGTGGTTTTGGACAAACCTGCTGGTACAACAGTATGTATCACTATAGAAACACTCTTTTATGGTATTTTGTTCATTCAGTATCTTTTATCCGGCACCGTCAAATGTTATTTTGATCAGTTAATTAGTTGATTACTTCAACTATGATTGTATGAAAATTTTGTCAGGTAGGAGGAACTACAAACAACATTGAAGAAAGTTGTGCAACCTTTGCCACTCGTGCCTTGGGACTAACAACCCCCCTGATGACTACACATCAGATTGATAATTGTACAGAAGGATGGTATTGTATATTATTATAGTTTTTGCCCTTGTTCTCGAGACTAGAGGGTGGTGGTACTAAGTTCTAACTCACTTGCAGTGTTGTCTTAGGTAGGACCAAGGAGTATTGCTCAGTTTTTCATGGGAAAATCAGAGTAAGTTTAGCCTCAACTACTGGGCGGGCAGACTCAGATAACTCAGTTGTGTTCCAACCCGGAGCTCTTGTCTCCCTAGATCATTAAGTCAACTTTTCTTTTCATATACTTAGGAGAAAAAAGTGAAGAAGTTTTATCTTGCTCTTGTTGCTGCTCCAGTGACAATTGGTAGAATTACTCACTACATGCGTCCATTTAACAGAGCTCCAAAACTCATGTCAGAAGGTAGTAGTCTATCTCAAGCAGTGCATGAAAATTAGCTTAACTGGCAAAGGAGACTCATCCTGTCCTTCTACATGAAGCTCACAGAATTGTGGTATGTGCAGATTTTGTTGAAGGGTGGAGTTTGTGTCAACTTGAGGTCATTGAATGCAATGAGGTTCCCTGGCCAAATGCTGTCATCAAAGATAAATATTGTGTTGAAGACTGTGGGTGGCCTTCAAATGATTATGCATATGAGTGTAAAATCAATCTTTTGACTGGGCGGACTCATCAGGTTAGGAGTTGAAGATTATACAAATATAGGAATTTAATTATTATCATTTTCATTTCCCACTCAAATTTGGAGTAAGATGGTGATCATTGCCGCAATTAGTTTATCTGTAATCCTTGAGATATGGTTTGTCAATTGTGGCTTCTCATTGGCCAAAAAAAAAGAAAAAAAGAGAAAAAAAGAAATTAATTGTGGCTTCTGGATGAAACTGTCTTTTGATCTAAAGGAGAGAGGTCCAGCTACAACAAGTCAAGTATATAATATTTCAAAAGGCAGAAAATTTTCAGTAGTTCAGAGTTCAATGTTGTGGGATGTGATATAACTAAAAGATTTGACAAGATTAAATTGGGAAAATTGACTGTTCTGAAAACCATGATTTTAAGGTTCTTTGGCACATGGAATGTATCACTCAACTCTGTCATGGTTATTGTGTTATGTTTCAGTTACTATGTCATAGTCATTGGGTAGTGGATACTAATAGTGAAGAGCATGGAAGATTCTCTTATTAATTGGTGTTACAAATAAGGTGAGATCAGGATTATTGCTTTGGAAATAAATCTTTTATGATGCAGGTTCGAGCACAACTGGCGGCCTGCGGTGCACCTATAGTGGGTGATTCCATGTACATGACAGCTGCAGTTGCAGAGATGGCAAATCCCAGGCTGAACCCGTTTGGAAAATATAAGAAACATTGTGCAAGTGAAAATGATAAAGCAGAAGCAGTGATGGAGTGGATTGCACAGCATGGAAAGGAACCTAATGTTGCTATTGGTCTTCAAGCATGTCAGATATCATGGGATGATGGCAAACACAGTTTTGAGGCTAGAACTCCTTGGTGGAGGTGTCAACAAGTTTAGAAAAGATGGGGATAGGAATCAATTGTATGGTATGCTATTTTCCTTTGGCGTTAGGGTACCTGTGTGTAACTCTGTATCATGTGTATGATTTCTGGAATTATAAGAAGATAGAAAGTGTCTACTACTTAGCTTATAAATTCACATTGTGTAAATCCTCATATTTTTAGTTGAGGGCAATGATGAATGTTTTTGGTCACACCACTTTCTCTCTCTCTCTCTCTCTCTCTCTCTCTCTTAGATTTTACTCTTTTTTTGGCCTGGTTCATAAAATTTACTTAACACGCTGAAAGTTGGAAATCCATATATTTCACTTACCTACATTTCTCCGCCACATTTTCACTTGTTAGTGCATTTGTACAAAGGAATTCAAGGTAAAATGTTGGGTTGGCAAACATAGAAGTAGTAGTTTGGGAACTCAAGAAAAGGCTTCATTGATTGATTTAACACATGGATCCTCCTGAGATAGCTGCTTAAGTGCTATATATCTTTTTCTAGATCATGCTCGGGTACTTAAACTCTGCATCGTATGATTAGCAATAAATTGTTTGTACCAAGCTGCTGATATTCTTGGAGTTCTCCTGAGAGTGGCATAATCAACGCTGTGAAGTCCAAACTGTACAGTATATCCACTGGTCCACTCGAAATTGTCAAGCAAGGACCACACAAAGTACCCTCTTACATCTGCACCTTTTCTGTCCATATTTTCATATATTCTATTAGCGTTCAGCACATTGTAACCATTTCGACTTTGTTTAGTTGTTTCTAATAACAAACAGATAACACAAAAGGTTTGTGCATGTTAGGACATGACACTGTCAATACCACATATAGATATTACATGAAATTCAAGAAACAAAATAATAAGCATATTGACATGACTTGCAGAGTCTTACTTAAAAAGAAATAAATGCAATAGGTCTTTATTATCTTGGACATTTAAAGTGTATACCTCATTCTTTCTTCAAGTGCTTGTAAGTAGGACCTCATGTACCCCACTCTCTTTGTATCATTGAATAATTCTTCATTGGTGGAATTTGGATTCCTTTTCTCACCATACCCTACAAGACCCACTCCAATTATATCAGCAAATTGTTAAGATATAAAAATGGTTCACTTTTTAATCTAAGGTCTGGGTTTGCACTTACCATTTTCTGTAATAAAGATTGGTGTATTATTGTATCTCTCTTTTATGTATGTTATTATCTTGTCCATTCCTTGAGGATACACATACAGCCAATCAACTGAAGTCTACATCAATAAAAAGCTTAGGTAATTTGCAGAAGCTCAAAAGTGCTGTGGACCTGTAGTGCTAATGATAAAATGAGATTACATACTGGTTCTCCAATGTAGACTCCTTCTTTTTGTGCAGTTCGCAGAGCAAAACCCTCTGTCCTAGAAACTCCTGGTCCTGGTTCACATGGAGAAAACATACAGTCTTTTGAGTAAAAGCTGGTATATTGATTGATGCCGATGAAGTCTAGTCCATTCTTCAGCAGCTCCACATCAGATTTTGAAAACACAGGCAAATCAGCTCCTAGAATCTCATGCATTTCTGCAGGGTATTTTCCATGTACAATTGGGTCTAAGAACCTGCATTGAACATTTTAGTTGCAGCAAACCATGCTTCAGTTCGGATATATAGTCAGAGAAATATGAGAACTTTAATTTATCATCTTGACCTGGACCTTCTTACCAGTTCATATAAAAAGATTGAGCCCTCTCAGCTGCTAATTTGTCTTCTAAGGAGTTGCTGATGGGTTCATACCACACAGCATTCATGACCATTCCAATGGTACCTCCTTGTTTTTTCTGAGTGTTAAAGACATAAATTTGATGAGTTTTGAATCTATAAATTTAATGAAGACAAGAAGACAAGACACTGATAAATAACCTGATATTTGGTTCTGTATATTTTCACAGCAGCTGCATGGGATAGAATAATGTTATGAGCTGCAATGAAAGGCTCTCTCTCTGAATCCCCACTACTACAATTCCCAAATGGGGCAGAGCACCGAGATGGTGGGTAAATCCCTGACCTATATCCACGAATGACTACAACATTGGGCTCATTGAAAGTGACCCAGTACCTCACTCGGTCTCCAAAGAATTTGAAACATGTATTTGCATAATATTTGAAATCCTCCCTGAAAAATTTATTTGTGTTCCATCTTAGTGATCTCCAAAATTCTCCACATAAAATAAGACAAAAATGTGATGGATCTGTTGTTGCTGCTTACTGCAATTTGGGACTTAGCCAACCTCCATATCTGTCTTCAAGTTCTTGAGGAATGTCGTAGTGAGTCAATGTCACAAAGGGCTGGATCCCTAGAACAGGACATGAAGAATGTTCAGGAACTACAAATCATGTGATCACACTGATAATTTTGGACTAGGTGATGCAGCAGCAATGGCTTGGATGAACACATGAACAATGGTAACAAAGAAAACCTCTATGCAGAAAAGCGTTGATGAACTTGTTATAGTGATCAATGCCGGCTCTATTCACTTCTCCAAATCTTCCTTCTGGTTCATAGTTGTAATATAATGACTTAGAGATGAGAAGATTGGATGCTATAATCAAACTGGAAACTCTCTCAAAGGAATGAAAAACTTACTGGGTAAAACTCTTGCCCATGATATAGAAAAACGGTAAGAATTGACTCCAATGTAATTCATAAGATCCAAATCTTCCTGTTTTTTCATATGAATGTCAAAGCAAGGTTTTATCAGTGGTGAATCTAATCTAGATTAGCCTAAAATCAAACACACTATTTTTTTTAGCTAGAGTCATGTTAAGTTTCAACTTGCACACTAATTGCTCAGCTGCTCCATCAATTTAGCCATCCCCATAATAAAGTTTGAAGGAATCACCTTTGGACTCATACAATAAAAATAGTAATGACCTTACAGACAGGAGGTACAAGACAATAACAAGTGGGGTGGGGTTCATAATCTACCATTCAATCATAAAATTTTGAGGGATGGGTCAGGCTCACAATCAGCTGCCTATATCAAAGATTTGGAAGGATTCAATATTTTATGCCCCAGCAATTTAGTCATTTTATGCCATACATTTACTTTAAATACAGACAAGGGAATTTGGCATATCTCCTTATGGGACACACCCATAGTATCCATGGGGAACCTATTGCCCTCCAAATGCATGAAAAAATGAATACAGAAAGTGTTTAGAATTTGTGGATGCAATTCTAATTCAGAATAGGTCTTGTGCTTGAGCTGGATTAAAACAGAATTTACATATCCAGCTACACAACACAGAAAGATATCAGAAGACTTTAAGAGCAACCCTGCTTGATTGTTTTAGTATCTGCTAGATATTTGGACAATAACTTGTGCAACTTCAGAAAAGCTGGACTACATAGTTTTTTTATTTTTTATGTTTCCTCTCGCTCTCTCTCTCTCTTTTTTAACTCAGAATATAGATTGGAAAAAAAGACACAAAAATTGGATGAATGACAACCATTAACAAATAAAAAAGGATTAATGGAGATATATGTCCGCATTTGACCGAAAACAATAAATAATAGACATGTAATGTTATCACTTATCATCAATAAGAAGCACATGCAAATAAGGTTAATTCAAAAGCCTTACCAGATAAAGATGGTACTGATCAACAGCAATATCTCCATTAGTTCCATCCAAGATATGACCTGTGACATGCCAAAATAACTCTGACCATTGGATGACAAAGAGAGTATGAGTACAGTAATTAATGAATCAAAGAGTAAAACATAAGCAATCTAACCAGGCTTATGAGTGAATACATCCCAGTTGTTGAGGCCTTTACCATCATTCAGAAAAGCTCCTTCAAACTGGGAAATTATATATGAAAAAATATCAACAAAAAAGAAAAACAAACAAACAAAAAAATTGATTCTAATGAGTATGTGTGTGGATAGGAACTAAGAAAGTAAGGCAGCACACCTGGTAAGAAGAGGAAGCAGTTCCAAAGAGGAAGTTGCTTGGAAAAGATGATGAACCTGAGTTTCCTTTCATGGATATGTGACTACATGACACCATGAGAATTGCAAAGCACATCTCAACCAGAAGCACAGCATGAGCATGAAGTACTGAAAAAAGCTCCATAACGATGAATGCTTAAGCACTATGAGTGAAATAGTGGAGTTAACTCCTGAGAGCTTGTACTGAAGTTCACAGAAATAGAAAGCATCATCTTTAATAATATATATTGCTCTTTTGATGCAACATCTGTGGTAGCCATAGATGAACCAAGTAGTGACAATGCCCCCATTCGTTGGTTTTGCTTTAGAAGGACTAGTCCAAAGGAGGCATTGGTTGGTTAGTTGGTTTACCAAAAATCTTTGGGAAGCACCCAATCAAAGCGAAGAAATCGTCTGATGTGACGTTAACGAACGATGAAAGTCTGGTTTCATAATTAGGTTGACAAAAACATAAAAAACAGTAGCAGACATGTTGCATCAGCGAAAAAACCTAGGAAGCCTATCTCTACAATTATAAGCAGGGAAGTCGCATCAAAGAAATTTGCATATCATTGTGAATCGAACTGGTCCCAAACCAATCACGTTCCTGGCTCGAAGTGGTTAAATATCTTGGTAATTCTTTTGCTTTAAAATCAATGGGCCATTGTCAATTTTCCATCTTGGTGTTTTCATTGTTCTGACGACCATTTCCAAAGGATAATGCTGGGGTCACACCCCAGTGGTATCTGCAGGTCACACCATCATAAAAAGAGTGGTTATATTTCCACCCTTTTGCCTTATTTTCTCACTCATATTTTAATAAAATTGATAATGAAAATTTTATCCTTTTGTAAAATGACTTTTAAGCTCTTGACTAAAAAAAATAAAAAAATGAATCTATTATACCCACTCATTTTCTACTCACCCACCTTCCTACAATGACTTAAATTTCATATATAAATCCAAGACTCTTTTTCTCTTTTTCTCATATCATTAATCCTTTAATTATTGAACATATATACAACCATACAAACTAACAAGAACAATTGTAAAATAGATAAAATAAAACCTGCAAACAATCAAACCAAATTTATAGGTATATGATATTGGCATAAAAAAGTCAAATCAAAACTATATATGAAAATGTCCAAGACAGACAAACGGACTTTTGCATCCTCATAATCTTCTCCCTATAAACATAAAAGGAAGATGCTGCACTTTCAATCATGGTCTCGATCACATTGCCAATTGCAGAAAAATAAACTTATATTATATTCATCTTGTAATTCATCGCTACACTTCAAATTAAATTCCTAAAATCAATACTCAATTTCTAAATCAAAAGAAACATTAAAATATAATGAATTTTTTATTTAAAATTAAAAAAGAAAAATTAAAAAGTAGGTTATAGAATTATCATATCTTTTCATAGATGTATAGGTATCAACTAAATAATATAATTGATTTTGAGTTTTGGTGAAGAA
>QANT01003701.1:0-16840 GCA_003254885.1 Purshia tridentata | reverse complement strand
GGGGGGGGGTGTGGTTTTTTGGTGGGGGGTGTGGGTGGGTGAGCGGGGGGTGTGTTTAATTGACGAGAAATTCTTATATTATAATGGGTGTATGCAACGTTTCTCTCACATTCACTCCTCACACCATTGGTCATATGACCAATTATTGTAAGAGACACATGATGTATGAAAGAACTATTCCTGCTTGATGGTCCAAGGGGTCAAGGTGTAATCACTAGTGGTAACTAGTTAGTTTCATGGTTCACAATTTGTAGTTCAATAGGTATGCACAGCTAATGAATTTGTAGTTTAAGTTTGCATTTATCTTCAAGAACAACTAACATTTTGTTTACTTGATCTTCTGAGATTATGGATTAACTTTAGTATGGCTTTGCATATACCATTCAGTCATAACATCAATGTTCTATGGTGGTGTGCAGAACCCTTATGTACTATCAGCAGATCCTTGTGGGTCAAGCAGTGGACCAGCAATATCAGTTGCAGCAAATTTGGTAGCAATATCTCTGGGGACTGAGACTGATGGCTCAATCCTATGTCCAGCAAGCTTTAACTCAGTAGTAGGAATCAAACCAACAGTTGGGCTCACCAGCCGAGCCGGGGTGATCCCAGTGACTCCCAGACAGGACACCATTGGGTAAGTTCTGAAAATCAAACTCAAAACATTTTTATGGTAAACAATTAGCTTTTATAATACATAGTTGAAGAACCTACAATCTTTTAAGTTTCAATTACTACTTTCACATCCTTAGCTAATGAACAATGCTGTGTCAAATGGATCAGACCCATCTGCAGGACAGTGTCAGATGCAGTTTATGTTCTTGATGCCATTGTTGGCTACGATTACAAAGATCAAGCAACCAGAGAGGCATCCAAATACATTCCACGCGGTGGCTATAAACAATTCCTTGTTAATTATGGGCTCAAAGGAAAGAGATTGGGAATAGTGAGAAAACCCTTCTTCACTTCTGGCAGTGGATCTCTCCAGACTCAAGCATTTGAGCATCATTTCCAGAGACTAAGGTAATTAACAAAATGTACTTTTCCCAACTACTAGTCCCATTGAACCATCTGGTATATAGTTTTAATATGATACAATCTCACTGCAAATTGCAGGCAAGGAGGTGCTGTTTTGGTAGACCATCTGGAAATAGCCAACATTGATGTTATCTTGAACATCACTTTGACTGGGGAAGCAACAGCATCACTAGCTGAGTTCAAACTAGCCCTGAATACTTATCTGAAAGACCTGGTGGCAACCCCAGTTCGCTCCTTGGCAGATGTAATTGCCTTCAACCAGAAGTTCTCGGGTTTGGTAAGTAAATTTTGTACCATAAGTTCCCTTATCTTCTTAGACAACCATTAGACCTCAAAAAGTTAAACTTTCATGGAATTGGTCAACACTACAACTTAGTCTAAAAATAGTATAATTGTTGGGCACCCCGCCATATAAGTTAACATGATAAGTAATAAGTGGGAATGTGATTAGAGGTTTCAAACCAAAATCCTCTTGAATTCAAAGCTCTGATACCATACTAAAAAATCACCAGACATCAAAAACTTAAACAATATATATCAAACTAACACATTTATCCATTGCTCTATACCAAAATAGCATAGGCACTAAAGCCCAACTTCAATGATGATGACCAACATACTTGATTGGCTATGCAGGAAATGATCAAGGAATTTGGCCAAGACATTTTTCTGGCAGCCCAAGCCACAAATGGGATAGGCAACCAAGAAAAGGCAGCATTGTTGAATTTAGCAAAGCTGACAAAAGGTGGATTTGAGAAATTGATGACAGACAACAGGCTAGATGCACTGGTGACTCCTGGTGCAGATATTGCTCCTGTGCTTGCAATTGGGGGATTCCCAGCAATTAGTGTCCCTGCTGGATATGACAAGAAGGGTGTGCCTTTTGGCATTAGTTTTGGGGGACTCAAGGGGTTTGAGCCCAAGCTAATACAGATTGCCTATGGTTTTGAGCAAGCTACTAAAGTTAGGAAGGCTCCTACATTCCTACCTTAAAGCTTTAGAATAATAGTCTTCACCCCAAATTTACTTTTTTTTTTTGTTTGTGGTCTTGAAATCATGGATTCACCTATAATTTATAAATTAATGATATAGTCTTATTTGGGACAATTAAATTGGGAAAGCACCCGTGGCATTATCGTTTTCCTATTGCACAACAGTTGATTAGTTATTAGTTTAATAGTATTTCTCTTCACTTATTTGGAAGAAATTTCAAGCTCAAATACTCTCGGATTAAAAAAAAGAAAAAAAAAACCATTATTTGAACTATATATGCCAGGTTGCTATACATATACTAATACTGATATACCAACCCAATACATGAATCGTCGTAATGATTATAAATGAATTACTTATAACATCATTGAGAGATGGATTTGTCATATCTGATTTTGGCATTCATATATGGTAGCCAAAACAACAAAGAAAATCTTCAGTTTTTAAGATTAGCTTTTACTTTCTATCCAAGTCATACACACACACAAACCCAGAAAATGTGACCCGTTTGTTTTCCATAAATTAAGTAGAAAATTTGGCTTTAATCACCTTAGCTGATATTACTTAATGTGATTAATTACTTATGGAAATGACAATAACGTACCATACAAATAATTTGAGCCGTCAGATGGATGTCTATTTCTTTAAGACAGAGATTTCAATGGCTAGGATCATCCAACTCAAAAACCACTTGCAAACAATGAATCTCTATATAAAACAAAGATCTCAACCCCAACAGTGAGCACTCAGTCCCTCACGTACAACAAAGAAAATATGAAACGCAGCATTTTGATTCTTGGGTCGGCCTTGGTTCTCCTAACCATCGCCGCCGCACCAACCCACTCCGCCTACCACTCCGAGACGGTCCCCCATGTCCAACACAAGGAGAAGGTCACGGACCTCCACTTCTTCCTCTTCGACATCCTCAGCGGCGCCAAGCCCAGCGCCGTGGAGGTGGCACGTCCCAAAAACCTGACCACCAAGTCCCCCACACCGTTCGGCACGGTGTTCGCAATCAACGACCCTCTAAGAGCGGGCCCCGAGCCCTCCTCGAGGGTCGTCGGGAACGCGCGGGGGATGTACGTGTCATCGAGCCAAGACGACGACAAGCTGACGATCGTGATGTACGTGGATTTTGGGTTTACGACGGGTAAGTTTAACGGGAGCTCATTCACGGTGGCGTCGAGGAATCCGGTGACGGAGACGAGAAGGGAGCTGGCGGTAGTGGGAGGGAGGGGGAGGTTCAGGATGGCTAGAGGGTTTGCGAAGCTTAGGACCCATTTCCTTAATGTTACCAATGGTGATGCCATTATTGAGTATAAGGTCACTCTCATTCACTATTGAGATTGAGAGAGCATTGCATTTTTGCATGCATGGAATAATTAAATTGAGAATCTCTTTTTGATTAAATATTTGTTAGTGATTATTGTAGGGTTGAAAGTCTAAAACTCTTGAGCTTTGTAAGTAGAGCTCTAATTCACAATTTATTTTGTGGAAACTGCCTTTATTTTTTTTCGTTATTCAGATTAAACCACACGTCACACTTGTTTTTTTCTAGATAGTCAAAACTGAAATAAATTAACAAAACAAAAGGTTTTTTTAAGAGGATTTTTTTCCTTTAAGTTGTATGGTAGTACATTAGTCCAACACTCCTACCTAGAAATTTTCCTTTTCTTCTTTTGGTAGATTACACTGGATATGCTTAATCATTTCCATTCCTTAAATTTCTAGCTCACCATGTTGGAAATGCAAGTATTAATCAATGGCAGATAGGAAAAAGAGGCATATGCATTCAACGTTAAAGAAGAAGCAAAACTGGTGTACCGTGTACGTACGCAACTCCTTTTTCTAAGACATTTGATTTCACCTTCGAGTTCAGACCTCACTTTTCCCAAAGACTCCTGGATTTGACTTTTTTTGGGGTAGTATGTCTAAAGAGTTAAATTTTGGTTACGTGAAAATTTTCGATGGAAGTTTCGACGGAAATTTTGAGAAAATTTCGATTTCGCTATAGTTTTGAGAGAAATGACGAAAATTACTATTAAAATACAGAAATTTTGAATGAAACTTTACTATATGTTTATTTAACATATAATCTACTATATTGATAAAAAAAATATTGACGAAACCAAATTTTATAATAGATTTAATGGGTTAAGGTGATTATAATGCGCGTTGAAAACAAATACAGTTAAATAAAATTAGTATAATTAATAAATGAAATTAGTATATTATTTATATTTTATATTTTTTAGTATAAGATATAAAATATTAGAGATTTAGGCCTTTTAGGGTATTTTTAAATACTTTTTAATATAAAAATCTATAAGTGTTTATGGTTTAAAAATAACAAAATGAAACTCCAAAACCAAAAACCAAACGAAATCTAAAAAATAAAGATCAAATGAAATCCAAATCTAAAGAACTAAACAAAATCTCAAACTATTTTTTTTTTCAATTGTCTAAATATCTTAAACGGTAAAATTCCAATCAATTCTAAATTTTTTTCTTTTCTTTCATTCTTTTTTTCTTTCCTTCCTTTTTTTTTTTCTTCCTTCTTTTTTTCTTTCCTTTTTTCTTTTCTTTCCTTTTTTTTCTTTCCTTTCTTTCTCTACATTTGCTGCTGCCCGTGAGTGAGCCCAGCCCACTTTTCTCTTTTTTTTCTTTTTTTCTTCTTTCCTCTCTCTCTCCTCCCTGCCCGTGAGTCCTTTCCCCTTCCTCTTTTTTTTTTTTTCTTCTTTCCTCTCTCTCTCCTCCCTGCCCGTGCCTTTCCCCTTCTTCTTTTTTTTTTTTTTTCCTTCCTCCCTCACAGCAACAGCACCTCCATTTCCGGCCACCATGTCGGCCTTTTCCGGTCAACCCAAGGCCACCAGCAGGACCCCCAGGCGCCAGCCATCTTCTCCCACCCTTCCTCCACGCCGGCCAGCCACCACAAGCATCGGAAATTGCGAAATAAAAGTTAGCCACCGCCGATTTCTTTCGCCGATTCTGGCCACCTCCGAGTTCCAATCACCCTTTTTTTTGTGGGTTTTCCTTTTCTCACCGTAGGCTTCAGTTCCCCTAAGGTCTGAGTTGCCAATTTTGTGAAATTTTGATTTTGATTTTTAGGGTTTGAGTTTGATTTTGATTTCGAAAATTTCAGAAAATTTCGAATATTTCAGCGAAATTTTAGAAATTTCACCAAAATTTTTGAATTTTAACACCTTGAGTATGTCTGGTTTAATTTGCTTCTTAATTTTCTGGTTGCTACCACGTATGAGGAATTTACGTGCCATAAATGAGACCAGTCAAACCCACCGATAAAGAAGTTGACCAAACTTTTTCCATAACCAGTGGGTCCCTCGAAGATTTTTGCAAAATTGCATTATTTTCTCAGTTCTGCATGTTGTAGTTTAGCTGCTTTTGAATCCTCCCACATTATTAAGACTCTGCAACCCCAAATTAATATCACACAAAAAAGGAGAGAGAGAGAGAGAGATGGCAAACATGGGTGTGGCTCTGATGCTGATGGTGCTAGTGGCAACCATGCGAGGAGGAGCTGAAGCTCAAAGCTCCGGAACAGCGAATTCGAAGTGGGCCCAGAGGCTGGAGGTGGCAAAGCAGACGGAGACAGTGACCAACCTCCAATTCTACTTCCACGACACACTCAGCGGCAAGACTCCGACTGCGGTTCGGGTCGCCCAGGCCAACGACACTGAAAAGTCGCCGACCCTTTTCGGCGCCCTGCTCATGGCCGACGACCCGCTCACCGAAACGCCCGACCCGAAGTCCAAGCTCGTGGGCCGGGCCCAGGGACTGTACGGCTCGTCCGCGCAGCAAGAACTGGGCCTCATTATGGCGTTCAACTTCGGGTTCATCGATGGAATCTACAATGGTAGCTCGATTAGCATTCTGGGTAAGAACTCGGCTATGAACCCGGTCCGGGAGATGGCGGTCGTGGGTGGGACCGGGGTTTTCCGGTTGGGCCGGGGGTATGCGATTGCGAGGACGCATTGGGTTGATTTTGCCTCGGGTGATGCGATTGTAGGATACAATGTCACTGTGATTCACTAGAGCTACCTACTTCTCTTTCATCTTCCATCTTTCATCATCATGATGTCATCTTTACTCCATACTCTGTGATATATCTGTGGTAGTTTGTTTTTCTTTGTTGGGCCAAATTATAAACTTTGAATTAAATAATTAATTTTGGTATTTTGCTTTGACGTTCTGTGAAATGCCCCCCATTTTCTTGGAGTTCATCTCTACTATTCTTACATGTATATTTACAACCAAAACGTGGTCGTTTCAATGCTTGTCAATGTTAAGTATACAAAACAGAGACTTTAAACAGATGGACCAGAGATTCTACCACCATAGAACACGTTCTATAAGACAACCTCTCACAATGAGGTGGGATCCGCAAGTTTGTTTCATAACGCAAGCATTAGTCGGTCTTTTTGTCTCTCTAATTTGACCCTTATTTTCTTTGTGTTGGTGTTCATTCTTGGCTGTAAAAAAATTGCACCATAGTCAATAGCAGTAGCGTTTCTTATGCTCTACAGTTTACATCTTTGCTTCTTCTTTTTTTTCCATCTAACATAAGTCTACGAGTAAATACTATTAATCATTAATGAGTTTTTTTATTGATTATTTAGTCTAGTGGGTTAGTCCAAGTAGTAATAGTGGCTGAAATAACTAAGTTTATAACAATTATAATTAAACTAAATTTAGAATTCGATTCTCTTCCATATGTTAAACTTATATACGATACTTGTTATTAACAAAAATAAAATGAGAATCTTACCATGAATTTCACAAATATTTTGCTAGTTGTATGTGATCCAGAAAATTTTGTGGCCCAAAAAGTATATATCAAAATCATGGAATCATTTGTTTTCCAAAAAGTTTCCACATTTTTTCTGAACAGGGAATAACCCACCACTCTCATTTATTGTATTTAATTTCTAGAATGAGCATTTGGTACCACATAAATAAAGTAATGAAGGTGATTTGGCCATGCAGAAACAATTAACTTTTTGGCCTCTTCTTTTTATGGCATTGAGTGATTCCAATTTCCATGAGACGCATGCCATCCCCGTCATGACATTTTAATTTCACTTTCAATCAATATTTGTCTAAAGTAAAATCTCACTTTTCCTGCCACCCTGTCACCCATATATCATATATGCATACTGCTATGTATGCTTTCACCTTGCAAGTTACTTGATCGTTAAAAAACAAAAACATAAAATTAAAAGTTATTTCTTTTTTACTCACACTTTTAAATTTATAATATACAGTTAAAATTAAAAATTGATGAAAATAAAGTCCGTTAAAAGTTAGAATCATATGATTTATGATTGAAAATAATAAACAAAATAAGAGAAAAGACATAAATAAAGAGAAAGTAAATAGTATTTTCCTAACATCATAAACCCAAACTTGGTTTAATTAGTGCGAGGGAGCTTGTCCTATAGCTGCTCAATGATAATTATAAGCCATTTAAGACCCAAAAATTGTCATTCAAAACACTTGCATTCCTTAATTATTATAAGCCAAGGTATGAATGCATGCACCATCATTGTTACATCTGGTCTTGATGTGCTTCTTTTCATTTGTTCTTTTCTATGAACACTTTCTTGCATGTCCACCATTAAATAGAGACCAGATCAGTTGAATGAGGCTAATCAAAACCAAAGTAAGCATTAAAGGTTATGGTTACCAAGAAAAAACAAGAACTGGGCCACCATTACCAATTGGAAATTAAACAATAAAAACAGAGAAATTAATGGGGATACTTTCACAGTTCCACTATAAACTGCCCCCTAGGCCTCAAGTTTGGTTCATTGAGAATTTGAGAGAGAGAGAGAGAGAGAGAGATGGTAAAGGTTGTTGGTCCAATTCTAAAGCTTTTGTTCCTAGTGCTAACCAAGAAAATGGTGCAAAGCAGTATTGAAGGACCTGAAGAGATTGACCACTGGCTTCAAAAGCTCCATCATGCAAATCCCAAGCTGACCCGGCTCCACTTCTACTTTCACGACACTGTTTCAGGCCCAAACCCGACCGCGGTGGTGGTAGCCCAGTCACCCAAGAGCTCCAAATCACCCACTTTTTTTGGACAAGTCAATATCTTTGATGACCCAATAACCAAGGAACCCGAACCCACATCCGAACTCTTGGGTCACGCCCAAGGGCTCTATGGGTTCGCTGCCCAAAAGGAAATTAGCTTGCTTATGGCTGTAGACTTTGTTTTCACAAGTGGCAAGCACAACGGTAGCAGCCTCACCGTTTTGGGGCGCAATGCAGTGGAGCATTCGCCCCGAGAGTTTCCAATCGTTGGTGGAACTGGTGTTTTCCGGTTGGCCCGGGGATTTGTGACGGCCAAAACTTATTTCGGAAATTCCAATTTTACTACTGTTGAATGTAATGTTGCTGTTTTACATTATTAATTAGTGAATGACAATGGCCTAAATAAATGGTGCTTAATTTTCTACTTGTTTTAACACCTTTTTTCTCTTGCAATTTAATAAATTTATGCAAGCAAGCATAGAATTAAAGGATTATATTTATTAGGCACGATCAACTGCCACGTATGATCACTTTAGTATTGATGTGGCACTATGGTTCATACTTACTGCCTAATCCAAAAAGAAAAAAGTGGGCTTGGGCCTTCTTTCATTGCACTTGTCAATTCTGTGCAGCTGCAGATATATACAAGAATGAAGGATGAGCCCAACTCATCTTACGAGTATTCTTCTTTTCTATTTTTGGCCAGGATACGAGTATTCTTCTTAATTACTTGTGTTATTTTGACATATTTTGATGAGAAGATAAAAGATTGAAAGATGGTGATTGCATTAGAGGAAAAGAAATTTCTAGATAATTTATGACACTAATCAAGTCTTAATATCTCAGTGATATTATTTTATCCCATCAACTCGAGTGATTCAAGTCTTCAATGATTAATGCAAAACGACATCAACACCCCAAACAAAAAGCATCACTTGGTATAATCAAGTATCTACATAATATTCACTTTCTCTTAATTCGATTAGAGAATAGCTCTTAAATAAGATATTAAAACTTGAGCATGTTCAATTCAATTCATCGGCCTCACCTCCAGTGATCAAGCATACGAAGTACAGAAGGGTAGGGCAATCAGAGCATAAAATCTACTAATGCCCACGCAATCCATGAGGCTAAACCAAAACCAGCATTTCAGAATTAAACCCAAGCTTGGCAGAATTAAGTAGGGACCAGATAGTACAAATTAGCACCTAATTATGCTTATGAAAGTTAAATTTAATTTAATGGAGAAATTTAAAAATAAAAAATTATGTTTGTGGTTTAATGCATGCTTATATTATAGTATATAATCTTATTGGTGGTTACCAAGAACAAATAAAAAGTGAGTCATCGATTGAAAATAAATTAAAATAAAGACAATAATGTTGATGCTTCCACAATTCCACTATAAAATGCCTCCTCGAGTCCTCTCGGCCTTTAAATTTGTTCATTGAGAGAGAGAGAGTGAGTGAAAAATGGGAAAGGTTGTTGGTTCAATTCTAAAGCTTTTGTTCATAGTTTTGATCATGCCAATGGTGCACAGCACCATTGAAGGACCCAAAGAGATTGACCACTGGTTTCAAAAGCTCCATCATGCAAAACCAAAGCTGACCCGGCTCCATTTCTACTTGCATGACATTGTTTCAGGCCCAAACCAGAACTCAGTGGTGATAGCCCAACCACCCAAGACCTTCAAATCATCCACCTTCTTCGGACAAGTTAGCATCTTTGATGACCCAATAACCCAGGGACCCGAGCCCACGTCCAAGTTCTTGGGTCAGGCCCAGGGGATCTATGGGCAAGCCTCTCAAGAGGACTGGAGTTTACTTATCGCTGTGAACTTCATTTTCACCAGCGGCAAGCACAATGGTAGCGGCCTCACCATTTTGGGGCGGAACGCGGTGGACCATGATGTCCGAGAGTTCCCGATCATTGGCGGAACTGGTGTTTTCCGTTTGGCACGTGGATTTGCAACGGTGAAGACGCATTTCTTTAATTATAGTGTTGCTATTGTTGAATATAATGTCGCTGTTATACATTATGTTATTAAATGAGGATGTGTAAATCATGTTTAATTTTCTATTGTTTTGGGCCTTTTGGCACTCTGTTTGTTGCAATTTAATATGTAATAGAATTGAACTTCGATGGCCTTTTTGGGAACTTTATAGCTTTTGACAGAGGCATTTGGATTTTTCATTGGATTTGGTGACCTCATTTTCATTTCTTTATTCCAATTCGCTAAAGTGACGAGTCTGATGACAGACTATTAAATGTTATTTTCATTTCTTTATTGCAATTCGCCAAGCCGAGTTGTAAAGTGATGACAGACTAATAAACGGTATGCCAGGCTTAGTTTGTTATTGTTTGCAAAGTAAATCGCCTGTGGTTGTACTTGATTTTAATTGACGCTACACAGGTTCATATATTACTTTTAGATAAGTTACTTGTATAAATAAATGAAGTTCAGATTGAACTTATGGCACAAAAAAACTGGGGATGACTTTTCACTCCAGCTCTAATTAATCACTAAAGCAGTCGTCAGTGGGAACAATTCTTAGAAATCAGAAAAGAAAAAAAAATCTAGAAAAAGAGTTGCCATTATCTAATTATGCGCAATTCTTAAATATGCTCCGAAAAAAGGCACATGCTGTCAAGATTGCATTATAAGAAAAACGAAATATACTACATCTCAAGCAAAACATGGCATCGTTATTTGCTATCATCCTGGTGATGGCTCTCCTTATGAGATGAAGAACTATTGGTGCATAAATAAGCATTGAGAATGGAGGAGAGGCTAAGTAATTACCACTATGGCAATATAAATGAATTTTCATACCCATACAGACAATTTAAGACAAAGGCCTTATAGAAGAAGCAACACTGGGTCCAGTACCTTAACAGGAACAAAATTTACCAACAGCCAGTATCTAATTATAAAGCTAAAATCACTATGATCAATGAAACACTTTCATATTGAAATGAGTTGAAACCAGCAGCTTAGAACCACTCACTTGTGGTGATGACCACAACAAGATGATCTCCTCACTCACTCTTGATGACAACCTATTACCGCAAGGCTGCTGCAGGATAACTATTATTACTCTAATTTTCATCATTGTCCAAACTGCAACTGTTGAGGATAAGTGAAAAACTTTCTGAGCAGTGGAATGAGGCCGATCAGAGCTATTTGAAGCTGTTCTGAGCTATTTAAGCGCATGCTGAGTTGTCCTGCTCCCCTATTATTTAAATTGGCACGAGCAATCAGGTTTGTATGTCGTCCAACTGGAATCTGAGACTGTATATTACATCCAATGGCAAGATCTCCATGCCAATCCATGACAGAAAGCCCAAGAGTTGATAGTGACCGACCGAGAGGATGATCTTTGTCTCTCAACTGGGCCTCCAAACTACCACCATAAGCAATATCACCACGAGCAGTCATTGCACCACCAGTCATTACCAACCTGAACCGTTTATTAGCAATAAATTTGTCTTCAACTTTCATGCCAGCTGATAAAGCATCACCCAAGAGAGTAACTGAGAGACCAGCAGTTGCCTTATTCTTCCTAAAATTACTGAACCTTGTGTCACCACGTAGAGTATAAGCCAAGTCCTTTCCAACAGTCTGAATATCAAATGCTAATGAAGTTGCTTTCACTTCCCCATGCTTTATTGAACTAGCTATTTCCATTTGGACATTGGCATCCTTCTTATCCTTGGTAACCTGGCCGGAAAAAGACAAGGGAATTTTTTCTTTAACAACAAACAGTCTTTCTGCATTTATGCCCTCATAACCAACATCATGATCCCAACCATGAGTTTCTAGAACAGGTCTAACAAGCCACTGGTTTGAGGAATCTAGATATCGATAACGGTGAGTGGGATTATCAGAGTCAAAGGAAGCAGGTAAGGCCAAATCTGGCATGGGAACAGGTACAGATGCTGCACCAGCACTTTCTTCTTCTACATTTTCACCATAATCACTTGGCAGATCCTTTGCTGTAGCTGCCAATTTTTTCATCAACCTACGTCGCATTTTCTCCTCCTTCAACTGTTTCTTCATGAAAAGCTTTTCTCTATACTCTAACTCGTCAAAATATGCTTTTTTCTGAGATTTAGAGAGTTTTTCTACCTGGGCCTTTGTCAAACGTTTAAATGGGGGCAATTCATCAAATTCTGATTCCTCGTCAGAATCTGAAGATTCATCCAGATCATCATCTAGACTGTCATCATCACCAAACTGCTCCTCGGGCAGCTTTAATTGTGGTCTTGACTGAAGGAGAGATGAAAGAAGAAAAGGTAAAGGAGGTGCCCTAGATCGAGTTGCAAAAGGTTTTCCAGGTGGACTATCTTGCAACTTCAATAGTGCATTTGCTTCAGCCAGAATCTTGGATGCAAAAGAGAGCAATAACAAATGAGGTTTCCAGACCTGACCATTTGGCAAGACTCTCTGCCCAGCCCTATTAGTTCTGCAAGCAGAGTGGTTCTCCACTAATGAAACAGGATTCATGAGGCGCATATCCCCGGCTGCCTGACGAATGGCTTGCTGGACAACATGAGACCGCTGAGTGACAAACATGTCATAACTAGAAGCAGTGCCATTTGGGCCGTCAGGTGGAGCTGATGCAGCATGAGTCAGGACCACAATTGCATTGAACCATATAGATGCCCCAAAAATGTCTGTGATGGTGCGCAAGAGTGGCATATCACTGAAATCCCTGCTCTGCATGTCCAACCTATCAAGATACAACACAATATCTGGAGGTGTTTTCTTGATGAAGCGCTTAACAGTAAGGAGAATCTTCTCATTCTGACGCTGGTCCGACCAGGAAGGTAGAAGGCCAGGTGTGTCAATGACCCGTACCTTAATCCCTTGAACAGTACCCACAACGTCCTGAACCTTCTTTGTCCCCATCTGAAAAGCATCAGTGCTAAACTTCACTTCATCAAATATAGAATTGATGGTTGCACTTTTACCAACGCCTGTCTTTCCAAGAACCATAATTGTACAAGAGAAATCAAGAGGTTCATTCCCAGATGCCTCAAGCTGCTCTGCCATGGCACTTGCACGGTCAAAACTAAAGGCACCAACACGACCCCCATTTCTTCCACGCAGCTGCTCAGCTAACCCGAGTCTGTACAAAACCTGAGCCACAACAACATTATGAGGAGTCTGCCCAAGCCTATGTGCAAGACGCAAAAATTTCACTCTTATCATCTGAAGTTTTTCACGAGTCTCATCGGACTCCTCGGCCTCTCCATTCACAGGGTCCTCAATTTGCTGGTTTTGGAAATGAGATACCGTACCATTTACCCGAGGCTGCTGTACCACCCGAGGTGCAGGTTCCAAGAGTGGGGCTGCACGCCCAAGGCCAGCTGGCCGAGCAGGAAGGGGAGTGGGGTTTGTAGAATTTCCAGATGAAGAAGCATGCACCTGTGCAGGCTGAATCTCTTGTTCTCTACTCACTTTAGTGCTTCCCTTCTCTACCTTCTTTTCTTTCTTTTCAAGATCTCCAGAAACAGCACCATTTTTGCAAACTTTATGAGCAATCTCATCAGCTTGCTGAGCTTGATCACTTTTGTTACTCTCTGCTCTCAAATCAGTGGCACCAACCTGAACCTGCTCTGTCTGCTCAGTTGCAGACATTTTAGAAAAAGCTGAGCTTTCCATCTCTGATATCACAGTCCCCTCTGGCTTTATATCCAGCTTCTCATTTTCAAGAACTGCATTGGGCTTTACATCAACCTCATCCCCATCTGTCAAAACTGCTATTTCCCCACCAGCACCAATCTCAGAAAACTCTTTCACCCCGTCATCCCCAGACATCGGTTGATCAGATAAAATTCCTTTTAGTCCAGATGTTTTCTCATGAAGCTCTGAACCCATCCCAGTGGAAGAGTCATTCACTTCCCCATTCCTGTAATCTTGATGCTCAGCATCTGAAGTAGTCAAAGTGCCGTGCAGTCCTTCAATTTTATTATCCTCCTGCCTTGCTTCAACAGTAAGTGTAGCATCTTTTGATTCACTACTATCGCATTCCTTATGCACTGTATCCATGTTTCTATCATGCAATTCCACATCCTTATCGTCTTGAAGGTTCAAAGAAAGGCCATCTGAAGCGTTTACCAGCTCCACGGTCTTGTTACCTTGATTCTCTATACTCAAGGTATTCTCCTCTAATTCCTGACCATTATCAGCTTCCTTCTGAATTTCCTTATGATAATCTGTTACTTGAGGGAAATCAAGATCAGCACCTTCATTATATAATTTTTCATCTGCAGGCACTACCTGTGAGATTGAATTATCAAAATCATCCTTCTCAGACTTCTCATTCTCAAGAACTACATCAGGCTTTACATCAACATCGTCCCCATCCGTCGAAACTGGTATTTCTCCACCTGCACCAATCTCAGAAACCTCTCTCAGCCAATCTTCTCCACTACCCACCAACCCATCCATCAATCCATTTGATTGAAAATCATCATTTTCAGAATTCCCATTCTCAATAACTACAGACTTTACATCCACCTCATCCCCAATTGTCATAACTGCTATTTCTCCACCAATACCAATCTCAGAAATATCTTTTAACCCATCTTCCCGGCTTCCCACCAACCCATCATCCATCAATCCATTTGACTCACTGGTCACGGCTTCCTTTACAGTCTCTACCTCATCAACTCCTCCTGCCACTGAAGCCCCATTAACACCGTTCCCACCCACCAAATTTTCCATGTGCTCTTCAACTTTGACAACCCCCACCAAATTTTCCAGCTGCTCTTCAACATTGACAACTACCTCCGTCTCTTCCTCCTTGGATTTCCCATCCTCACCAGGAACCTCAATTGCCTCTTCGAAAACCTCATGTCCAGCACGAGGACTCTCAACAACAGCTGCCAAACCCAAAGCACCAACCGTTCCAGCCTTTCTATCTCCACCAACAGTAGCAGCATCCACCAAATCACCGTTGGTCCCCTGCTCCTGTGAAAGCTCTTGTGCCTCTATTGCCTCCTCAAAAACCTCTTCTTCTAAATCATCCTTGAGCCCATTAGACCCCTCTGCAACCCTCATATCTTCCACGCTCTTATTCTCTCCCGCGTGAAACACACTAACAATTTCGTCACCATTTTCCATACCAAGTCCTCAAAATGCAGCTTCAAAACCCTAGATTCACCAAAACCTAAAAAACCCAATTATCCAAAAAAGAGAGGATTAACAGAAAAGAACCATTTCAAAGACCATACAATCCATAACAGACCCCAAATAAACCAATCAAAACAAAACCTCGAATACGATATTTCATTAAAAATCACAAAATTCCGACGAGAAAACCCATACAAACAACACCATTAACATTTCCATTTCCACTATGTATTCATCAATGAATAATCAAAACAATAACTACAACGAAAGCCTCAGATCCTGGCATGGATTAATTAGGGTTTTGCGGAAATGAATAAGCATAACCCAATACTAGGAACAATAATTAATAAATAAATAAAACAGAAGCGCAAGCATACCTGGTTTCTGGGTCACACAGAGACGGACTCTGCCTTTGGTCTCGCTCAGATTGAGAAAGAGACTGAGGTTTGTAGGATCTCTCTTTACACTTCGTGTTATTCGGCATCAAATAGACACTACTTGGCTTCGCAGCAGGTTAATTGAGGATAAGAGTCCGATCGACGGTCCAGAATCGCTTCTGGGGTTTTCATCCGACGGTAGAGGTTTTTGCATCGGTATCATCGTGAAAACGCCAATCGTGCTGACGTGGACAGTAAACTGGAAAAAGGGTTTCCTGTTTGGCTGTTGGCCTTTCGGCTTCCCACACGTGGGGATCGTGGGTGCCTCTTCAGCTTCGGAGTCACGTGACCTCTACAGTCCGTCCGATTTTTGGATGGCTGTGATGATGGATTGATCATCATGGTGAGTTGCTTGTTTTGCTTGCCCATATTTGCTCAGTGTTGTCACGTGATGACCACGTGGTTGATTTAGAACAGTAAGGTGAATTTTATGGTGCGTGGCGCGCATCATTTCCGAGCACGTTGCATATTTGGATCGAGGTGATATATTGAAAAACAATAATTAATTAAGATGTAAAACTGTCACAAATTTTTTTAGATGATAAAGCGAAAAATCGTGCAAAGTTAGGTAGATAACTTTATATAAGCCTTATTTATTTGAAATAATTATAACAATAGTTTTCGATCTTCACTTTGATTCATAAACTTTTACATTTGTATTTTTTATCGATTTTAATCATATATATCACATTGGAAAAAAAGAAAAAGATAAGTGACTATTTTTATCTTTTAAAGTAATTTACATGTTTAACACGTAATTCAAATTGACAAAAAAAAGTTAATAGAATTAATGGAATAGACTTGAGAATAAAATATGAGAACTATACAATTAAAAAATAAGTTTGTAAATCAAAATAATACTAAGGGTAAAATTTAAAGATTATTGTTGTCATTTGCTCTATTTATTTATTTTATGAACAATTTTTGGGTTACACTTGGGGTGACCTCAAGGTCACCCACTCCTCGAAATTACAATTTTGGCAATGTTGGTGCATAATCGGAACCGTTCACATTTTAGATCACCTATTATAGATCATCTATGCAAAAAATCAACTCAGGCTCCGTGAAACACCCAAAATCTGTAGTGAGTGACAATTCTAGGTCACTCACAACAGTTTTGGTGTTTGGTAAAAATTTAAAAACTGTAATGACTCACAATTTGAGGTCACTCACTACAGAAACC
>QANT01003700.1:0-10899 GCA_003254885.1 Purshia tridentata | reverse complement strand
ATCTTGAATGCACCAACAAGCAACCTTGCATGCTCTATACAGTTCTTCTTTATCTGCATCACCTCCTAACCTGTAATCCAACAAGGGAACAACATCTTCTGCTTTAGTTAAAACCTTTGCAACACGGGTCGGGAAGTAATTTTCCAGCCCATTATCTAAAAGATCTCTGTTTCGCCTTCCTGATATAAGCTCAAAAACTAACATTCCATAGCTAAAGACATCGGCCTTTGCTGTGATAGCATCTCCTGAAATCCATTCTGGAGCAATGTAGCCTCTGGTCCCTTGCATGGTTGTTATTATCCGGCTGAAGTCTCTGCACATGAGCTTTGCCAGACCAAAATCTGCTATTTTTGGGGCATATTCTCCATCCAACAGAATGTTCTCAGGTTTGATGTCACAATGTATGATGCAATCTCTACACTCCTCATGAAGGTATGCAAGTCCTCTGGCAGTCCCAATTGCAATATTATATCTAGCTTTCCAATTTAAGATAATGGGACTCTTTTGAAATAACAGAGACTCTAGCGAACCATTAGGCATGTAATCATAAACCAAGAATCTTTTTGAAGCTTCTGCACAAAATCCCCGTAGGCGAACAAGATTGATATGTTGGATTTTACCAATAGTCCTCACTTCTGTGAGGAACTGCTTGTCTCCTTGCTTGGGACAGTTAAGTCTCTTCACAGCAATGGCAGTTGAATTTTGCAATTTCCCTTTGAAAACAGTACCAAAGCCTCCTTCCCCAAGTTTGTCTGAGAAGTTGTCTGTTGCATTTCTTAAAACCCGGTAGCTGAACATCACCAAAGAGCCTTCAAGCATCTCAAACCTTTCCCGGCCAGAACATTTATTCTTGGCAAATACCATAATAATGGCTAACAGAGTAAATAAGCCTCCAAGTACTCCAATGACAATCCAAAGGGTCTTCCTCTCTCTCTTCACCTCTGTTATCTCAGATGCTGCAATTCTAAGATGCAACTCTTTGCCTATTTTCTCATCAGTTGTAAGTTGTTTTACATTGAATAGATCCCCTATCCAAACCAAACACCCATTCTCATATGCAAAAGCTGTACATGAGCAATTACTTAAGCATGCTGATCTACATTCATCAATGTTCTCAGCTGCTAAAGTCTCCGAATTCACAGGAAATTGCACATCAGGTATCAACAGAAACGTGTCAGCTCCTCCAGTAATGCTGCATTGTAAAGGGGATTTCCTCACACACCCATCTATGTGATCTCCTAATTCCCAATCTTTTGGGGATCTGGGTTCAAATCCCTCCAGGCAAACACAAAGATGAACTTGTTGCTGGTCGCAAATACTAGAAGCCCCACAGAAAGCATAGACCTCACAATGTTCCGAGGGTCTCAACCAAAACGCATTCCATTGGTGAAAGCCCTTTCCCCACAAATAGGCCTTGAACTGCCCAGAGGTGTCAAGCATGTATCTAACAAAGATGTCAGGGGAGGCAGCAGCATAAGAAACATAATTCCCCTTGTCATTTGAAACATAGGTGACATTCGTAACATGATCATTCAACTCTATTTCAGGAACAAGCTTAAAAATTTTCCCAGTCCAAGGCCCAGTTGTCCAATACATTATAGACTCATTATACAGCAGAAAAAAACTAGTCCCATTTTGTTCTATCTCAATAGAAAAAATCCCAGGTGCTGGGTTTTGTGAGCTTCTCCAAGGAGTAAGAGTTAGTTTCGTATTGGTAAGCTTATTGTACCCAAGCTTCCCACCTGGTAGCCAAGTGTCAGTTGGGTGATCAAAACTCTGCCACATTACAACAGATGAATTACGTGCGTCTGTTATGACAAAGTTCCCATTGTCAAGAAGCATTGCTATGGTGGAATTAGACACCATGAATATAGAATTGTGATCATGAGTTGACCAAATTGCAGATTTGGAATGGTCCATTAAGGCTAAGCTTCCATTTTGGGAAAGTTGAAATGCTGAAGAAGATGGATCAGAAACTGGTTGGTTTCTGTTTGCCACCCAAACGACTGTTTGAGGGGGTAGTTTTTTGTACCATATGCCGATGTAGTAGTTTTGAGAGTTACCTGGTGTGAAGAAACCCAGTTCAAATATGCCACCTGGAGATGTGATTGTCTTGTTCCCAGAAAGAGATTGGCCTGGAGAGATGGTGTTAGATGCCATGGAGAGACAAGCATTGAAGGTAAAGAAGCATAACAGAAGCAGAACAGACGCTGAAAAACTGTGGTTCCTTCTAGTGATATCCATCTTCCTTCAAAATAAATTGCAACCCAGCTAGAAAAAACTAGAGCCCATATGGTTGCTCTCTCACTCTCTCTCTGCCAACTTCTCTCTCCCCTCGGCCAACTTTTTCTATAAACGAGCTCATATATATATATATATTTACAGGGAGAAGAAGGAAGGAGAAGTATCGGTCACTACAAGTTTTGAAAGCAATATTTCAATGGGCTTACTAGATTTCAACATTCAATAAGTAAATTAAAAACCATTTACCTATCAATATTAAATGATAACATTTTAATTGTTTATTTTATTAACTATTTAATTTTTATAAGTAAATAATTTTTTATTTAATTAATCTTTTTTAAGAATAATCATTTAATGAAGATTTAAAAAATAAAAAAATCGTATTGTTAAAATTTTTAATATTATAAAATCAGTAGAAAAATTTGATGTTACATGCTTTATTAAATTATAATTTTCTCAAATAATCTTTTACTAGAATAGATAGTTAAAGTAAACTAATCTAATAAAGTTAAAGGTATAAATGTAAAATTAAGTCATTAAATAAATTAAGAAATAAAAATAAAAACATTCCACCACCTTCATAGGGGAAGAGAGTGATGAGTTATAAAGCAGTTAAAATTTCCAAATTTTTTAAAAATAATTAGCTAAAAAGTAAATAATACTAAATAACTAAAAAAATAAAAATTAGAGAGCTCCATTTGCATTTGCGTTAACGCTGATAAAAGTCTAGTTCTGTATAAAATGAACCCTATTAAAATTTGGTGTCAAAACTTATATAAAAAGTTTGATGCAAAGGATTCGTCCCTAATCCTATACATATATGGAATAAAAGAACCAAACGAGCACACGTGCTGTGATGCAAAATGGACTACTTCTTTTGTCAACCAATCTTCAAAACCAAGTAGCCAACAGATTTGTACTCATGGTCTCAAATTCGTCACAATGTTAGGTCACTGTCCGCTGTTTAAAAAATGTCAAGGATATATATGTTAATTGTCATGCACTTCTTAGCAATCTAGTATTGGTTAATTTGATTTTGTACTTAATTATCGTTACGATTTACCAAGAATATAATATCAACTTACCTGCTATTACTTCTTATCTATATACGTTATTTTGTTTTTTTCGAAATTTAATAGTAATTTAATAATATTTTATTTTTGGAGTTGTGGCCTGATACTAGTCAAATGAATATGAAAAAATATCTTACATCAAAAAAGTAACACAACAATTTACAAAATATAAGTTGGGGATCCATTATTAATAAGATTGAGGCATTTTAAGATAAAACTCCACACTTGATTAATAAAATAGAAACCAATAAAAATTAAAGTAAAACCCTTAGTGATAAACAAACCTATCTAAAAGTTGCAACGATAAATAGATACACTTTGTACAAATAAAATTCAAGTTATGTTTTTTCCGTGTTTTTGACACCTTGTGCGGTTTTTTTTNGCAAATTGTCACTATCATATATTAGCAATTAATAACACTATAACATAGGTGTTTTTTGCAATTCAAATAGCTCGATAAAGCTACCGAACACTCGGTGATTTTTGTGTTGGGCGCTTTTTATTAAAGTGGACCGGACTGAGATTTCCTGTAACAAGTGGGCTAGGTTTACTAATCCTTTCGAAATTTCATAGTAACCAAATATTTGTACATATTTGTATGTATTTAAAGGAATTCTATTTATACCCTAAATTTGACCTGGTAATAATACACACGACCCGTTAACATGACATGAAATGACATACAAATTTATGGGTTCATGTTCAAGATTATTAGGTCGGGTTGATATCACTGTCACCTATTTGTGACCTGTTAAAATAGCGGGTCGGGTTGAGTTAGTTCGCAAGTTACCTGTTGCATATGTTAAGAGAAGGGCATTTTAGTAATTACATTAAGATCCCTAACCAAACTTGATTTTTAACACCCACTTTTGGACTATCATTCACTTTTCCATCAGGTTGTTTAAATTAGATTCTAAATATGTCCACATACTATATATCCGGTCCACTTTTTAAATTTTCTCTCTCTACTTCTCTGTCTCTCTCCGTCTTCCTCCTTTTCTTTCTCTGCATCTCCCTCATTTTCCCGTCTCAGTCTCTCTTTCTTTTCTTTTCTTTTTCTCTCTCTCTCTATCTTTCTCTCTTTGTCTTTCTCCCTCTTTGTCCCTCTTTCTTCGACTACAAGCTTTGCCGCTATCATCGACAATTCAGACGATTGATGCCTTTGCTTGGATTGATCTCGATGCCCTTCTTCATGTGTTGCTTTTGCTCTTGCTCGATATCCGCCACTGCTAAGATCGATCTCTGCCTCTTTTTAACTAATTTGATGATATGTTTTGAATTTTGATTGGGTTTGTGATCATGAAGAGCTTTAGCAACCTCTAATGGCTGGTGTGGTTCACTGTGAGCAAGCACATACCTTGGTTTTTGGGTGGGTCTTCTTATGGGTTTCAGTGCTTACAAGTTGGTCTTTGTGGAAACCACTGCTTTTGGATTTTTGTTTTTGTTTTGCAGAACATAGTGTGGTTGAATTTGATTATTATTATTTTTGTCATTTAAATTATTTCTAACAGGTATAACGGGTTGGGTCGTGTATACTCATTATTTTCCGATTGTGCTTGGGTTAGAGTTTTACCACCTGTAAATTAACGGGTTGTGTTTAGTGAACCCGTTAACACTAACGGGTCATGTCAGATTTGATCCGAACTCGCAAAACATGAACCGTTTGCTAAGTCTATCTTACATTACCCTATATACTCATTACACCCTACACTTACATTAAATTTTTGTTATCTACTTATTAAACCCTTACAAAACATTCCAATTATATCATCATGTTTGTAAAACCCTACATATGTCATCATTTCCAAACCCAACATGTCTATTCCTCCCTAAACCTCATATCCATATTGAAGAAAAAGTACTATTTGTCCATGGAAGGCAGCCCAAAACTCTCAAAGTTTTTATCATCTTTCACAAATTTTAAGTTAATATTTTACCATTTATATGTTTTACTATTTGTTTGTTGTTTTTTATTTGTTAAGTTTGATGTTTTGTATGAGTTTTGACATAAAAGATTGTGTTCTTTGCAATTTTATGAGATATAGGGATTAATTTGTGGGGGAGAGAGGGAATTCAGCACTAGTCCACCGAATATGATTGTAGTACCAAATTAGCTACTCTGATTAGGAAATCCCTATTGAAATGATTCAAAGCATATTATTTACATTGATCAAAACAAACTTAACTGAGGTGTTCAATGGACAACAACCGAACATATGACTTCTATTTGGTAGCCATGCACCGAAATAGTATCATTTGGTTTACTTTTACCAAAAATTGCCATCTTGTTCAACACTTCTTTGCCGAATGAAACACCTTGCCGCATTGGAGGCTTTCAAGAAATGATTTCACCCTCCATTCGTCAAAGGTTCAAAAGTTATTTTTTAGGATCAAATAGAGTCGAGGTGTTATTAGAATTGGGATTGAGAGTGAAAGTGAGAGCGGTAAAGATTGGGAATTAGATTGTTGACAACTGGTTGGCTATATGGAGACTAAATTGAATTTTCTTTTAAAACTTTATTTGTTATTAATAGTCGATTCACTTTTGGTTTAATATTCTATTCATGTCTTTTTGTGTCAGAATATTGTATATTCCTGTTAAACAAATGGTGTGGGGTAAGGAGACAAAATAATATATGAAAAAATAAAAAATAGGGCTCGATGACTTTCATTGAAACTAGTCTCCCTTTCTGCATATTATTTGGACAATGTTGATCTTCATAAGTTGATGCACGCCTGGATATAACATGAAAATATATACTACTTTATTGTAGACAATCAAAGCCACATGTGATATCACTATAAGGAATCGGAATGACAATCTTGGTCTTTACTTTATAATAAATTATCATGATGATTATACTGTTTATACCTTATATTAATGTTTTCAAAATTAAAAGATGCTATTTTTTCATTACTTTTTTTCTAAGTTATATAACATTCATATAGTGAATTCTATATAGTTTTATAGCATTTTATTACAAACACAACCCCACCCCACTCCACTCCTTCCTAGCTGCCTCTTTGCCTTTTTCCTTTTTCCTTTTTGGTTTTTAATGCACCTCCCCACTCCTTTTTCTTGTCAATGGAATCAACATTGTCATCTTTACACCTTAATTATTAAAACCACCACAATATTGTGCGCCTCCACCTGCCTCATGCCATCTTTTTATATATATTCTTTCTATTTTCGGTCAAGAAATATGTCTTCTTTTTATGTATATGATTAAGTTGGGAATGAAACCAAATTGACCAAATGGGAAATAAAAAAAGAAGTAATTAAGAATGTTCTTTACCTCCTTTCACTAACCGAAATAATGTGTATCATCCTCAAGCTTTAGCAACTGAAGCTTTGGTTTAAAAGAAATTCATTAATGGGATGTGGATAATAAAGAAATCTAAATATCTATCTTAAAATCAATTGGTAATGAGAGGAATAGCTCAAACCCTTATAAGTAATTATGTAAAGTCATAATTCCCGCATGTGTGGTGTTATTTAAACCAAATAAGTAGACAACTCATACTCATATCGAGTAATGTGAAACACCCGTGACCATTGGGCCTCCATTTAGCAACTGAAGCTTTTGGTTTAATTGAATATTTGAAGATGACTAGCTTATGCACCAATTGTATTGCCTTTTCTTTTGGCATATAAAACTGACTATCATTCATGTGGCTACTGACAACGGACTTATAGATGGTATATTCTAAATTTTTTGATTGGTTAGGAAAAAAAGAAAAAAGAAAAAAAAAAGACTAGATTGGTCAATAATGCTTGAATTTGGACTCCTATTTTCTTATTCTCAAACAATTTAGCAACCCTAATGAGCCAGACCCAATAAACCATAATTAATGAAGGATTGATGCCAAGGCAAGATTGCCCCACAAGAGAATCTCCAAGGAAATTAGTCTCCCCAAATATATGACAAACGTTAGAAGAATGAAATTGAGTTAGGAAGGAGATGGGAAAATTCTACAATACAACCCACCCCACTCCAAGGTTGACGAGTTCCATTCTTTTTCTAATAAGGTATGAATTTGGATGTGATTGTAATCATTGTATGTCATAAATGACCGTATTGTAGTTCTCCAAACAATGACAACTACTATGAATAATGGGTTAAAATTTTAAGTTAATTTCAACATGATCCCTAGTGATTAGTGAACCATCTCAATTGACCACCTAGTGGGCCATTTATATATGGTAGTTCAAAAATCAGTGTCAAATAAGCTTTTATTATTGTATTAATTGCATAAGCAACAGCTCCCTTTTGTTTTTTAGTGGTATTTTTAAAACTTAACCACTACAATACTTCATGCCTTTTTTTCCTCTAATTTTTGGCCTTTTTGTTATTATTTCGATAGTCCAACCACTTCTTAGGATATTCTACCCATTATTAATGCTTATGTGGAGTTCTCCTCAAAACTCTTTAATAAAATTGAAGACCCAATGTAAGTAAAGGTTTACAATGGGGCGGGTCAACCTGAATCAGGCATGGTCATGGCCCATCATTAAGTGGGCATCCCGACTTATAGTATAGGCCGGGGTTAGACTAGCTCGTTTAGATTAATTTTTCTCAATTTCAAATTTTAAAAACTAATTTTTGTCTCTTCAAACAAAAATATTTATTTAAGTTCATGGATTTTTCAAAAACTAAATACAACATTCTATATTATATTTCAAAGTTGTTCATTATTAATTGCTTTTTTTTTTTGAGGATATTTATCATTAATTTGTTTATAAAATTGTTATCTTATATAAGCTTGTTTGTTTATGTTAGAATATTCTACTTGTACAACTAATCCTTATAATTTTCTTTAAATAATAAAAATTTTAAAACAAATAATCGAGCTAGCTTAGCCCGTCACGACCTGTTATGGATTGGCTGATGATATGATTGGACTTAAACTTTAAGATATAGGCCAGTCTAGCCTAATTATTGAATGGGCCAACCTAAGTATGGCACAAAACACAAATGAGCCCATTTTCAATAGGCTGGCTAGGCTAGGCTTGGTTCGATATACACCTAGGGCTGGGAATTGAACTGAACAAAAAATGGTAAATCAAGTATCGAATCAAACCCTCTTGGTTAGCCTCCATAGCGAACAAGGCCAAAATCGTTTGATAAACCGAATACTAGTTGTATTGAAAAACTGGTTTGGTCCGGCTCAAATTGGGCCTTTACTGAACATAAGTTGGGCCACATTTGGGCCATTTTTTAAGACATATTTGGGCCCTTTTTGGCTACTTTGGATCATTTTTCTATAATTGATATCAAACCTATAATTTTAGAAATATATGGTTTTAAATTTATATATTATATTTCTATTTAAAACTAATTAAAAATACCTTAAATCCTATTTCCCTAATATATATACCCTAAGTCTCATTTGGTGCATATGATTAGATAGGATAGGATAAATGAGAAAATCATGTGTATTCAATGAAGAAACTTCTAACTTTAAGGAAGAAAATGGAAAGAAGATAGACTAATCACCAAGAAAAATTCATCATTTCCAATCCTCCCCAAAATGGTGGGATTAGGGGAGATAAGTTTTCCCTCATAGCTAATTCGGCCATCTTATTCCCATCTTCTTCTTTCAAGTGAAAAAACAATCTTCATCTTCTTATTAAACATACATGATTTTGTTATTTATCCTATCCTATCCAATCCTATGCACCAAAAGAGGCCTAAACCTTATACAATGATATTTAAATTATATACCTTATATGTTGTACTTGTATGATTGTATCATCTTACTATCTTATTCCTTATAATCTTATTATCTCATACCCTAAACTAAACCATAAACTCTGTTGTGTGTTTTTTTTAAAAAAAAATTTAATAGTTTAATTTGAAATAAGGTTTGGGGTTTGGGGTTTGGAGTTTTGATATATTACATATGCTTTATAATTTATATAAAACATAAAAGTTACATATACTAAATTCTAAAGGGAAATTCGCATAAATAGACCAAATTAATTTCAAAATGACTTTTTTAGATCATCCAAACATTTTTGGACTTTTTTAGCTCTTTGGCACAAAATGAGACAAAAATACCCCTACCCCATTACAAGGCATGTACAAATAGTGTACAAACAGTGGACAGGTTGTGGACAAACCAAAGATAGTATAGTCCTGCAACACGAGTTAACGTGTCCACCATTTGTCCACTGCCTGTACACTATTTATACATACCTTGTAAACAAGCAGTACAAATAAACTCAACTCCTTCAAGTACACATGGTGTACAAACAGTGAATAGGTTATGGATAAACCAAGGACAGTAGGGTCCTGCAACACGAGTTAATGTGTCCACCATTTGTCCACTGCCTATACACCATTTGTATAGGTCTTGTAATGAGGTAGGAGTATTTTTGTCCCATTTTATGCCAAAGAGTTAAAAAAGTCCAAGAATGTTTGGATGGTCTAAAAAAGTCATTTTGAAATTAATTTGGTCTGTTTGTGGAGTTTCTCAATTCTAAATCCTATAGCCTATATCTCATATCCTAAAACCTAAATCATATTGTGTGTTTTAACAAAAAAAAGTATTACCTTCAATTGAAAAAAGGTATAAGGTATTAAGAATATATCATTCAACTTTTTTATATAATAAATATATGGTCAATTAAAATAATTATGAAATATTTTATTATCAAATATATGGTTCAACTAATATATAAAATATATTTTATCATCTAAAATATAGCTAGGTTAATATAAATTTTATTATCTAATATGTTAAATGTGTATAAATATATAATTTTGAAAATTAATTTTTATATATTCGATTTAGTTAGATAAATGATGGTTATAGATTATGAGAATCGAGACTCGAATTGACATCTTCGGTTCAGTTGGATTATCTTTGTCTAGATTCCAGTTTATTCGGTATCAATAACACCAATTTCAATACGGTTCCTAGTTTTTTGGTCAAACCGACTTAGCCTTATGTAACCCTATGTCACAAAAAAGAGAAGCAGTTTTTAACTTTTTAATCATTTAATTTTAATTTAACCTTTTATATTTTTAACAATAAAAATGGCAAAATTAACCCTCCACGTATACACATGGTCTGTCCATCCAAACCTCCAAGACAAACCCCATGATTAAACCTTAGGGTGGGCCGGTTTGATCGAAAAATCGGAAACCAGACCAAAATCGACAAGACTGAAACTAAAAAAAAGGGACCAGCCATCAATCGAGACCGATCTTCTGGTCTACATACCGAATTGGCCAATTTTGGTCCGAAATCGATCTCTAAAATTTTTACATCCGGTAGACCGGACTGGACTTGATCTATGCAAAAAAAAAAATTATATATTTTTAATATATACCCTATAATTTAGATTTATAACAATTTTTTAAGTTTTTTTAACCTTTATATTATTTATTTATATACTACCTAAGAGCCTAAAGTAAATCCTAGGAGTGGGGGATCGGACAGGACTGGACCGGAATTTGAGGGACCGGATGTTTTCAGTAGCCTTATTTGGAGTCCAAGACTGGACCAAAAATCAGGTAGACCGAAAGTCTGGTAGACTGGCCCACTCAATCGGATCCTCTTACTATTAACTTGT
>QANT01003699.1:0-30227 GCA_003254885.1 Purshia tridentata | reverse complement strand
TGTTTATGTTAGGTTATTGTACAGCATAGTGATTACTAGAACTGGTGCCCGCGCATTGCTGCGGGTGTTCAAAATATTTGAATTAAATGAAAAGTTCTCAAACTTATATAATTATTTGAGAGAGATTAAAAGAAAATAATAAAAGATTAATGGGGTTGTACTCAATTGAGATTCTAATGGATTTTAAAGTAATTTAAAAATCCATAAAAATCTAGGTGTATTCAATTCAGAATTTAAAAATTCCATAGAAATCTAAGTGTATTCAACTCAGAATTTTAAAAATTCTATTGAAATCTAAGTGTATTTAATCTCGCGCGGATTTTAAAGGATTTCATTTAAATGGTAGATTTTGATGGATTTTAAACATAAAACAAAGGCAACAGAAATTCCAACCTATTCCCCTTGGATTTTAATGGATTGCATAGAATTCCATAAAACTCTATAGAATCCATAAAATCTGTAAGAATGTATAATTCCTCTTAAATCTATTAAAATCTATTAAAATATAGATTGAGTACAACCCTCTAAGTTTCTATGATAATGTTAATATTTACAATGTCATTCCTTGGAATGTTCAAGTAACAAAATATAATGTGATAGAAGTTTGGTAATAAAAAATAATGGGTGGTGAAAGTTTAACAAAATATAAGCGCATGTAAACCACAAAAAATTGGTGGAGTTGAGAGTTTTTATATACAAAACATGTACAGCATTGAACTACGAATTGTTCAAAAAATTATAAGCCTAGAAATTGCTATGCTAGTAAAATTATAAACTTTGATCAACTTGGTAAGCGCATGTAAACCACAAAAAATTGGTGGAGTTGGGAGTTTTTATATACAAAACATGTACAGCATTGAACTATGAATTGTTCAAAAAATTATAAGCCTAGAAATTACTATGCTAGTAAAATTATAAACTTTGATCTACTTGGTGTGGAGGGGTGGTGCCTGCTTCTTCACTTGTAGGAGGGAGTGTTGCTGGGGGGTAAAGGCTAATTGCAAAGTCTGAGACGACCCATAAAGCACTTGATCATAATCAGCTTTGTAAGCCTACTTGGGTAGCTTGAGTTGGGTTAAAAGCACGGAATGTATTTGCCAATAACAACAACAGCAGGCTCAGGGTGATGAGCAGGAGAATTAAAAGCTGTGATCTGCTCCAACTGGAAGAAGAAAAGCCTCAATGCATGAAAGAGATTGGTGTAGGCTCTATGTTGAAGGAGGCTGAAGCTGAAATAGAGTTTGACCACAAAAGGCCAGATCAACCCACTCATCACTGCACCACTTACGCTGAAAAATGTCATGAAAATTAAAGAAACATGGCAAAAGAAGTAAATTAAAGTAAAAAGTATAAATTCCCCCAACAACAAATCAATGCTTCACATCATGACAAATCGAAGACTTCTCTACCCAGTTCAATAATCCTAGCATTATCAAAGCCTCAAACAACTGATGGAGCTTACATTGTTTACTCCTTTTGGGGAGAAGCAGCAACCATGAACCATAGCTCTGCTGCATCTTCATCCTGTTAATTCTAACATTGACTGTTTGACAAAGAAACAATGGTGACAAATAAATAAGCCAAAATGAAAGTTCATAAAGAAAGATAAGTAAATTTCACTCAGAAAGTTGAAGTGTGAGAATGTTTTTGCAAGGCAATCATATCTGTGATGGTTTATCTAATGCCTTTGGAGCTCTAAAGTCAATTTCATTGCATTAAACTAATGGCTATGTGGTTAGATGTTGTATGAAAGGAAAAATATTATCAATGTCTATGTAGGTTTTTAAAGTGCTTTTTATAGGCAAAAAAAATAAATGGCTGAGGCAACATCAATTAACAGAAAATAAAGGGTGCTTCTCTCATAAATAAAAGAAATGAGAACTGACAAAAAATCCAAAAGACAAACAACTTGGTGGGAAAAGAATGAAACACAGAAGCTGACAATGAGTCAACTCTATTTTTCAAGCAACATTTAAACAATCTGAACTATACAAATCTCATAATTCTTAAAAACAAAAAAACCCAAAAAAACAAATAGACAAACACTAAATATAAAAAAATCTCTCAACTGAAATATATATTTGAAAAAAGCATAGAACATTGAATCTCATTAATCAATCTCACTTACCAATTAATCTTTTAACACAATTCAGACTAATAAATACAGCAAGACAAATCAATAACTTTTGTCAACATACATGATTAGTTAAAAAGCCACAAAACCAACACTTATATATAAAAAAAGTGCCAAAAAAAATGAGAATTTGACACATAACGTACTCAATTGAACACAAATTATGTGAGGAATAGGTGGTTATATGCAGATCTAAAGTTTATTGCATATTGTTAACTTGTTATAAAAGTTGAAGAGAAGAGAAAGTTATTGCTTTTAAGAAAATTGAAGTGGTACAATAATAGTTAAATAAAGAGTGGTTCTTCTGCCATAATTTTTGAGTTTATGGTCATGCGAACAAAAGGTTCAATCATTGTTTCACACGATTTTGAAGGGTATGTATCAGCTCAAGATATTTCATAATGTTACTTACACAACTTAAAAGATCTCATTCAAATTATCCAAATCATGTTATGATAAATATGCTGCTAAAAATTCATTCATAGGAAATTTTCTTCAGTATATCAATTTTGCAGCAACCTTTCAAAAAAATTTTCAAAAAAGAGTACTCATTATTGCATGCTCCTTCATCATTTGAAAAAAATTGAAAGGCTCTTACCTGAAAATGGGAGTGACTTTGAATCTGCTGTGACAGTAGCTGAGGCTCTAGAATGCATAACTAAGGGAGATTTCACATATTTACAAAATCCATTCCCACTGCTAATCTGCTTCCACTCATTATAGGATTTAAGGGCTAAAACACAATGAACAACTTTGGCTGCTGACCCTGCCTCCAATGTATCCTGAGACAATAAACAATGATCTCACATACAATGTAAAAATGCAAGTATTATTGATGTATGCATGTTATATAAGTAGATGGTCAACCCTTTCGAGGTCAGAAGCTTCAAAGCAGGAAGCTTCAACTCTTCAGCAGCAACCAGAAATTTACAAACATTCTCTAAGTACTGACAGGCAGGCAATGGTTGGAATTCCCGACTTAGTGATTGCAAGGACATTTGGCTCTCCACAACCTTAAGTAATAATAAGAAGAAATTGACAGAAACAGAAGCTCAGGAGCTTATATATGTGTGGCCTTTACATCAGAATATATGTAAGTCTTTTAACTGTTGGAAAAACCAATCACTAATATATTAATTTGTTTGGCTTTTTTTTTTTTTGCTTCTTCTCATCAACCAAAGAGAGGGACAATATAATAATGTTAGACAGAAAAGTAATACCTTGGGCACTGCTCATGGTTGAATCTTGTTGATAGCATTGCATGGGATCAGACCATTTCTCAAGCAAGAAATGAACTCTCTCTCTGATGGCTGCTTCGGTATACCAAGTGGACCCACCAAGCTTTTAAGCCACTCAACAGCTTGGAATCTCCTCCCAGCTGCCAAATTTAGCAAAATTAGCAATTCATCAGAAATGTACTGATTATTGAAAAGTCAACAATTATGCACCTAAAATTAAGGGAAAAGAAATTATCATACACCTTTGATCTCTTTGTAATTTACGAACCAAGAAATTAATACCTCAATTCAATTGAACCAAATGCAGCACAATTGCTCTTAGTTGTCAAAAAAATTTCAAATCTTGGAAACCAGACTACCATAGCCACAATTATTTTCTTAATCCAGAAACAGAATTGCAACTATACCTTGTCTTGCAGATCAAACACCTTCAGATATACTTCATATATGAATTAATGCTGGTTTGCGAAACCCAGGAGTCCTTCAAGAATGACAAAAAAAAAAATAAAGNCTTCATATATGAATTAATGCTGGTTTGCGAAACCCAGGAGTCCTTCAAGAATGACAAAAAAAAAAAAAAAGGTCAAGCAAAAGGGCAGCAGAGTCATAAACTTGTCGGCATACTTGAAGTTAATTAATTAAGGAGAACATGCTCAAAATGAGTGAGTAACCAAATATAATTAGTAGCAAATCAAGAACTGGGGGAAATTATGCACTTAAGCTACTGCTGATATGAGGAAAAAGCTAAAGATTTATATTGACTTGGAATGGCGTAAATTATATGAAGGAGGAGACGAACCCACCTGGAATCCCGTAAATCCGACACCGGAGGTGGCTGGAATCGAGGAAAGAAGCAGCGACAGTCACGGGCTTTCCGGCCTCGATTCTCTTCCTTGGGTTGGCGGCCGACGAACGGGAGGTGCGGGCTGTGATGACCAGTCGGTGAGAGTCCTTTTTCGACGGTGGGGTGGTCTGGCGTCGCCGGACTGCAAAGTTCCACCGGAACAGGTGGCGGGTCGCCCAGGCAGTCTCAGGCTGCCTCTCTCCTTTCTCTCTCTTCCTTCTTTCCTTTTCTGAAGGTGCAGGTAGCAATTTGTGAGGTATACAGATCTGACCCACAACCCAATGACCAAAGAAGACACACTCAGAACCCTTAAACCCAACACAGCCACCAGATCAAAATATTTTTTGACTGTGAGAGGAAACAGAAGGAAAAAGAAAGGATGGCAACATGCGTAAATAACCATATCAGGTAAGGGCAAAAACACTATATGCGCGAAAAGACCAAAACAGACACAACTAATGGTAAAATGACAACAAAAACGAACAGTCAAGGAAAAGTAAAAGGGCAAAAAGGAAATCTCCAGCTACAGCTTAGCTACAGTAAGCCTTCTCTGGCCTTTTAGTATATATAGAATTTTTCAAGGCAGTGTCTCTCAATCTTGTACTGGTAAGCCTTCTCTGGCCTTTTAGTATATATAGAATTTGATTTCGAATTTTTTATTTCCAATTTTACAAACTATTTCAAGTTAGATTTGTAGCTACTTTCATNAACTTAAGTGATTGCCTTGCGTACAGGATTATACAAATTGATACAGTTGACTTAATGAAATAAATGCTAGCTGATTTTGCTATCCTTAACAGTTTCAATGTCAATTGTAATTTCAATTGCAGAAATTCTCAAATTTGATGTTCTAGTTTGAATATGAAGTCTCAAAATTATTATTTTCTTTGTTATTGTAACTGTTTCAGAAATACTTACTCTTATTTTGAGTGTTTTTTTGACCTTCTATTGATGCGCATGCATACCCAATACTTCTTGGAAGGTGGTCCGCAAATGAAAAAGAAAGATAAAGATGGTTGGAGTTAAATAAGGTGGGTGTGGTTAAATTTTAGTATTATCTAATAAGAACTAGCAAATCCAAGGTGGGGTCACTTCAATTGACCCCATGCATGAACCCAATAATTTGGGTTTTCAAGTATGAAAATTCATGGTAAACAATTATAATTTGTAATATTGTGTTATTTCTACAAATAAAATTTTTTATTGTAATTTGTAATATTGTGTTATTTCTACAAATAATATTGGTGAGTTTCGTAATTAGTGATTTCTAAGTCCGTCACCGCTTATAACTTATAAGTCACTCTTTTAAATAATTATAGCTGCTTTCATAATTGTCCATCGAATAATTGGAGTAGAATTTGTACTCATTCGTGAGACCTCACTGATTGACACATGGCATAAAATTATAGTTCTTTGTTGCAGCAAGTAGAAGAAATTGAGAGGCGTTTCAATTCCGTTCCATACTTCCCCTAATTTCATAATATTTTGGGTGCGATAATATACAAACTTTTCAGGGGATCGAAATAGTAAAAGGGAGGAACAATGGAGAGATCAAGAGTAGTAGTAACGAAAGCAGGTGTCAACAGTAGTGGTAGCATATTTGATCAGAAAAGATGCGCCATATTTCTCAGAGGAGACAGTTCAAATGCTTGTTTCTCATCGGCCTCTTATCTCCGACCGCCGCCACATCATCAACACATCATCGGCCAACAACAACACCACCTGGTTGTTGGTGGTGGTGGTGGTGGATCCACCGCCCTTAATGGTCGCAGTAGTACTGAAATAAACATTTTCGACGCCCACAAGTACTTCAACGAATTATGCATCACCAACGACACCCAAAAGGACGTCGTCGTTTGTGGGGATCATGATCAATGTGAAGATGTCTCTACGGTATTTCCCAGCAGATCATCTTGGGCTTCCTCATCTGTTGCTGATCATCAAAGCAATTATTCGAGTATCGGAAGGAACGTCTACCGAGCTCGTTCTTTCCACGTGGCGACGGCGACACCAACGGCTTCCTCGGAGGCCAGTTGGAACAGCCAGACTGGCCTCTTGTCCAATCCCCCTGGTACAACCCATCTTCATCACCACCACCATAATCATGGTGATCAGAAGAAGAACAAAATTGGGAGGAGATGGTGTGGTCTGTTCCCAAGGCGATGCCCTTGTTCGGGAAACAGATCGGTTCAAGTTGAGGATCAAAAATCAACGACCCAACCACCAGCAGCCAAGGGAGATATGAATAATAAGAAAGAAACGACATCGTTTTCGTTGGCGGCAGCACCGCATGACCAATATGTCTGGACTGCCAAGGAGCCTCAAGTACGTACTACTAGTACTCCTGGGTTTAGCTTTCCCATATTGAAACTAAATGGGAGCACAACGACGTCGTCTGCAACAACCAAGCTGCATGATCTCAAACGTCAGGTCATTAAATCACCTCGGGACTCTTTGGAAGTTTTTGGTCGACCCTTTGTAATGTCAAATGAAAAATCAAGTACGATTTCATCAAGGATCCAGAAGTCTAGTACTAGTACTACTGATCACTTCACTGCAGGTTTCACATTACCATCATCATCCCTACCAAAAATTGCAAACAATAATAATAATAATAATAACAACATTGAGGATGACGTGGCAAGCGATGCAAGCTCGGACTTGTTCGAGATCGAGACGTTTCCGAGTAGTAAAATCAGAGAATCAATGTTGTTGTACGAGTACAGTCGCAGGAGCAGGGGGAATAATTCAGTGGACGATGAAAACATGATCAGACGGTTCAATGTTGATGATGATGATGAGCCAAATAATTCGACACCGGCTTGGATGTCAACGGAGTACTGCTACGAGCCAAGTGAAGCGAGCGTGGACTGGAGCGTGACGACGGCCAATGCAGCATCTGAATCAGCGGCGGAGCATGAACAACATGATGAGTTGGAAAATATGAGCAAACCAAAATATTCTTATTCGGGAAATTATGGGTTGCTGAGCTGTCGAGGGGAGAAGGCGGTGAGCGTGGGGCCAAATCCGGTGAAACTCATCATGCCTGCGGCTGAGAGACACCACGCGGTGGGGCCTCCTCCTTCTATCGTCCACATTGAAGCATCACCATGTGGGGAGTAGGCCATATCCACCCCTCTAAACCCATGCCGGCCACCATCTCACCTCTCGTCTTATTCTGCTTTTTGCTTTTTTCATAATCTTCTGAGATATGTATTTTGTCTACCTTTTACGATGATATGATATCGATTGGGTTGTTTGTATTATTTATAATAATAATTAAGCACCTGTTGTAACTTGTACGTACCGAAAAAACAGTACCAAAAATCTACCTAAGAATCCATAATATGCACCCTAAAATTGGAAAACCCAAATTGCAACAGTGCCTTCACGAACAATTGAACATATGTGAAAGATATTGGCCAAAAAAAAAAGGAACATATGTGAAAGATCATGTAAAGCTTTCGATTTCATTTCAGACGCAAATTAAAACAAGATGGTTTCAAAGTGTTGATGAAGTAAGCCCGAGACGATCAATTATTAATAATTAAAGAATTTCATACAACATAAACTAACATGAAAGATAAATAGATTTTAGATGTAAGAAGTGTATGGAGAATTCTTCTCAGCTTTTAAGGGGAATTGGAGACTACATCCTTCTTGCACTAAGGAGGAGGACAAAACTACATACATCGTATAATTACAAATGGATTGCATGTATATTTACGTAATATACATAGCATAGTTTGTAAAGCATTGCACAAGCTTCATGAAAGACAACCAACAACAGCCATTCCTATTTTTCTGAACCACACAAAGGATCTTGCTCCAGAGGCGCTTTCTGTGCACCACCATCATCTTCTCTCACTTTAAACTCTGTTTGCAGGTCAAAATCAAATCCTCCATCACTTCCATACAAGTCCCGATCCCACTGACCAACAAGTTCATTCTTCTGGTCATCTTTTGGAGCCAAATGAGATGTGGTACAACCATTTGGCAACTCATCATTCACCCTTTGTTTCTTTCGGGGAGATGAGGGCCTGGCAGATGGATCACCGGGTGTCTGCAACTGAGATGACTTCTGCTTGTCCTCGGCTGATGGTGGCATATCTGATCCTTTAAGTACACCACCAAGTTTCTGCTGCTCCTCAATGATCTTCTGCAAGTATTTACCCTGAGCTTCTATTCTCATTTGTAACTGTCTTTGAACCTGAATGTGTATTCAAACTAATTAGTAAAATTTCTTGTTGAGCCAGATTTTTCCTCCACCGGTCTATCTGATTTCAGGCCATTGGATGGATCACAATATCCAAGTAATGGAAGATAACAATCAAGTCAGGTTCAGGATAATTATCTCAAAGATATGATTTAATTCTTGGAAGATCAAATGGGGAAGATCAAATGGGGACGATTTAATTCTTGAAGATTTAATCAAATCCCAAAGATTAGAAAGTAAGGATCAAATCAACTCAAGGCGATCGAATCAAATCAAATCATGATGATATTGAGCTACTTTTGGCCTAAGCAAAAAAGCACTATAAATAGGAGGCATCAGTCAGCGGAGATAGAAAACCAAGGCTCCACAAACAATACCCAGACAATGTCTTTATTTTCTTGAAACTTTCTAAGTTTCAAGTCTCAGCTTCTTTAGTTCACAGTTCTACAATTCCTTACAATTTCTTAGTCCATCCTCTTCCATTAATCTGTAATTTGCTGCTAAGATTTTCATTATAGTACTGATTTAAGTTTAACATCATAGCCCTACCTCCCCAAGTTTTAAATTTAACGCAATTTGATTATGTTTGATGTTTTACAATTAAAGTCTTATTAGTGTTTCTGCACCCACGACTTTGGTATTTGGTTGGTTAAAGTCCTTTAGTATTTGAGGCATAGTAGAATCCAGCCAAATGGGTGCTCCTAGTTGCACAATCATTTAGGCACCTGTATTTACTATCATCTCATGCCGAGTAGTGGCACACCCACGAATTTTCAAGGACAAAAAGTTTTGCCTTGATCCACGCCATAAACCCCTAGGCCGTAAGCTTTATTAGCAAACAAGTAGACACTAAGTGTACAACAAGAGACCAAAAGAAAAAAAGAACAAAACAAGTGTACATAGACACAAACCAAAAAAAAAAAAACAATCTCTCTATCTCTCTCTCTCCCCCCCTCCCCCTCCCCCCCATCTACATCTCTTCTCTTTCCCTCTCTTTCTTTTTCTCTCTTTTATCTCTCTTCTTCCCTCCCTCACCAGACAAGCATGGGTTGCTATTGACCAACAGATGGCTTTTGCAGGAAACGAAACACACAAATTCATTAGGCTGTATTAGCATCGGATGTTCATCTAAAATTTTCCAATTATTGCACATTATTTTCTGCATAATTTTCCTTTTCACGCTCAAAATTTTTTATGTGGTTTCCTTATAATATATTTGCAGAAGAAGATTTTGCAAGCCAGACTACATCCCTCTTTCAGCAATTGAAGGCCAATTGAGAGCAAGAGACCTTACCTCTAGCTGTTCATGAAGACGCTTCTGAACCTCCATCTGCATCCTCCATGCCTCATTAATTTGCACTCCACTGAAAAATATAATGTTTTTGTTAAATATTAGATGCAGTCATTAATATGTATGAGACAGAGGATTATGCATGTAAGGAGATATATTGATATTGGTCATGAAAGCTTGAGAAGAAACAAAAATTGTGCATGCACAGAGGTAATCATATTAGGTGAGGGAGAAGGTACCCACGGAGAAGAATCTGAACAAGAGAGGCTGTCTCCAGAACCTTTCTTCTCATCTTTAGAACCTAGAAGTCAAAAACAACTTAACCAAATTTAAATTCATATTTCATAAGATAAAAACAAATTTCTATCACTAAAATATATATATGGAGGGAGGACACCTTTACCATCAGTTGGAGACTCTGGCAGGTACTTTGCAAGGCGATATTTCTATACAAAAGAATAATGAAGACTAATTACATTATTTTCAAAATAAAAAACATACAAATGTGTAATATAATGTAGCAAGATGATCACACCTGTAAATGGCTTTTCACATGATAAATAGTTAGTCCAGGAACACTCATCACTCTCAGAACACCTTTAGGTGTTGCCCCTAAAGCAAATTAGAAAGAATGAACAAATGTGAAATATCAAATAAGTTATGGACATTATTGATAAGCAAAATGGAAAGAATGAACAAAGCACTACAAAAGCTGATAATAAGAAGACATTTTATTTAGTTTATCTTTGTCAATTTGGATTTGAATTTTTCTTTAAAATTGGGATCTTTATATTACGTAGGGTTTGAGGGTTTATTTGCTTATTACTATGAGGCTCTCCACATTGGTATCTTTTTAGGGATTTATTTCAAGGTTTCCTTATTCATATTTGTATTGCCACAATAAAAGCGAAACTTTATTAAGAAAAGATAAAGGTACAAGGAAAGACATACAATATGCCAATCATAGAAAGAAAGAAAAAAGAAAAAAGAAAAAAGGCAGCCAAAAGACAGACTAAATAAATTCAACAATCAAATGAACACGTCCTCCCAATCAAGATAGATCAAACTAAAAGGAATATCTCTTAAATGTTTGTCGAAGAAGCTCACAAGGATACCAAAAATCTACTCCTCCCCCAAAAATAGTACATCTCCTCCCTTGTCGTCAAAAATCCTATTGTTTCATCAGCCCAAACAGACCAAAAAAACCACAAAAGTACACTGCAGTGCAGAACCACAAAGCGCTCTTCTTCTTATTCTTACTTATCCACCGCAAAATCATCCACCCAAAAAAAACTTACAATCATTAGGCAACAAACTCAGAATACTGAACACATGAATCAATCTTCCCCAAATGTAAGAGGTAAAAAAGGAAATGCATAAAGATATGATCAATAATCATGTAAGAGGCAATAAGCAGGCATTTGGTCTTCATTTTTGAAAATTGCAGGTATTTGGTCTTCGTGTTTGAGTTCAAAAGTTTTAATTTTTTCATGAGCCACCTTCCAAGCTAAAACCTGAACCTTGGTAGGGATAACAGCATTCTGCTCTCCTGCTAGATGGAGCAGACATTTGTTTGCATGAAATTTAATGCATCCATCTTAGTTAATTGTGTGGTTAGAAAAATTGCACACAATTCAGTAACCAAATTCCAACACATGTCCAGATCTTCCAAAAACAATTAATTCTTTGTCTTACCCACCCTCTCTCTCATTCCTGGAATCCCAAATGTCAGAACACCCACTCTCTCTCTCTCTTCCCCCTGTGAAACCCCGTGGCTGAAATTCCTAAACTCTCCATTAAAACTTCCTGAAGAAAAAATAAGGAAAAAGAAAAAGCACACACAAGATTAGAATCTCTCTCTCTTTCTTTGCATTACTTATGACTTCTGAGCAGTTAGTATGGGCGGTATGTAAAGTTCAGCGAACCGGTACTTTTCTTTCCCTCAATGCAAGCCCACCAAAAATATTGCAAATTATTTGCTATGTTTATAATTAATAGCTTTTCATCTTCATGACAACGGCCCCTGTTTTATAAGAAAAAATCCCCAAAGCAAAGGAACTCCAATCTCGTTTCTCAGGTCTATTTGGATGCAATGAAACAACTAATGTGGGTAAAGGAAGCAATGGAAGATATATTTGTGGTCTATGGAAACTTGATAAAAATAATGGACTAAAGACTCAAAGGAGGATTACCTAATTTTATAACCATTCCCCACCACAAACTTAGACCTCTGGAAGAAAGAAGAATAACCATGAGAGTTAAATTTCCAAGGACGATGAAATGAAACACGTCCCACAATCCTAGAGTCCTTACCACTATACTGCACTCCAAACTTACTTTGAATAGCATATCATGACAAAGTAAACTGCTAACAAGAAAATCCCCACAACCATTTACCTAATATAGCCATTTTGTAGGCATTAAGTTTTCAATTACTAACCGACCATTTTCTTTGAGATTTTGCACTAGACTCCAATTGATTAAAAGATCTATTCCCCCTTCACTACTCCCTTTTCAAAAGAAAACCCTCCAGGATTTTCGAACTAGACTCCAACTAGTTAAATGAGCACTAATACCTCAAAGGACGGTTTTTTTCTCTAAATCCAAAACTAATGTGATTTCTGATCCACAAATGTAACTTTGGTGCTTCCTGTTTCAGTAAATATAATTATAATAACATAAGTGACTGAGTATGAGATCTATGTGTGAATGTGTGATAGGCATAGCCAAATTTAAAGATTTAATGCTTCTTTTCAGGGTTAAATTCCACAAACCAGTTAAACCAGTTAATATGCTATCTTATTTCTTCAGCAATCACCTATGAAGAAGGTAGGAAAGGAGAAAAAAACAATTTTAAAATAAAACCTGTGCTGGACAACAAACCACAGCCATCACAACTACATAGATCCATTGATAAACATCAGAAAATTCTGTAGTAAGTGAGGGGGAAAATAAAGCAATTCTCAAATTCAGTTAAAAAGACTATTCTCCTTACACCAGAAAAGAGACCAATCATAATGAATATAGAAAAGAATCAACTATGTAAAAACTTTAATAATCTTTCTCTACAGGCCAACACATAAACTGTTTGAAACGTGTGAAAACTGTTTGCTCATAAATCAAACATACAACAGAGATGGCCTAATTACAAGGGAAAAAAGAAAGAAGTTGAAAAGAAGTGACAAACAGAATTGCAATACTCAATAAAAAATACGCACTATCTGGTCCACCAAGTTGAGTGATGGCGTCGACAAAGCGGTCGTGAAGATCCGAAGTCCAGCGCAGACGTTGCTTCCCATTTCCCCCAGAAGGCGTTGGGCTTTTAGCTGAAGAACCACTGCCAGCCCCACCAACGCTTGCAACCTGCTCACCACTCTGGGGCTTATGTGGGACTAAGCTCGCAGTTGAAAATTTCTTCGCATGATACATGTTGAAAAACACTGAATATGTACGAGAAACACAGTGCATGATTATCAAAGAATCAAAATAATAATTCAAATTAAGTAATTCATTCCATTGTCGATCAAGACGGAAATTTCACAGAGAGAGAGAGAGAGAGAGCCATGTACCTGCAGAAACAACTGAGCTAGAAACAGCTCCTGCGAGGCACAATTCAATGGAAGTGAGGAGTCATAGGAGATTATTTTGAGGAATTGAAATGATCGTCAATGGAGTTTGATTGGAGAATTGAAATGCAGGCCTGCAAAAATTGGTAAACGGCGCGTTTGGACGTGTAGGGAAAAATGTGGTCAAAGGGCCACGCAGGTCACACATTTCACAAAATGTTGGGGTAATAATTCTTTCCTGCGATTTGACCAAGTGGGGGACTGACTGGGACCCGCTGTTTGATTGTGAGAGCCAAACGCACCTCCTGGTTCGGTTGGTGACCTGCGCACAAAATAAATTTTCGAAATTCTATTTAGCAAAAATATTTGCGAACGCAATTCAACAGTCGTCCATCGAAATTGTTTTCACCGTCTGGTGAAATCATACCGAAAGCTGATCTAGTGTTCAGTGCTGATTGCATCTATAATTAGAGAATATATGGAAATCTAATGGCTTAATGAGAAAACCTAGTGTCATACTTAGTAATTGAAATTTGCTTTATTACACAAACACCCCTTTCATAAAAAGGTTTAACATAGTTTGGTGTTTAAGCTATAGACTCAATCATTCCACGCTGGCAGATTCAGATTTTTAATCTGGGGGTTAATGTTAGAACATCTTTTTAGAGTAGTCTTTCAGTCAAATCCAATCTTAACTTTTGAAAATTTATAATTAGTCCCTAATCTTACTTGTAAGAAAAAACAAATATATATACTAATTTTGAGTCTATTCATAAAAAGTATTGTGAATTTCAAAAAAGTTTAACCCATATGGCGACCCATTTTAAACTTAATCCTATATATAATAAGCCTAACCCACAAAGTTAAACAAAACTCACAACATGTCAACATGGGCTAAACTAAAAAAAGAGGAAAAAAAGAAAAGAAAGAAGGATAACGCATAGAAGATAAACAGAGAAGAACAAAGTGAGGGTTTGGAGGAAGAGATCGTCATTAAGCGTTGGGGGTCACTGTCTCAAGTCTTGGGGAGTCGCCATCCACATAGAGAGACTATCAACAACTAGATGGTCCGGTGGTTGGGGGTTCCCAACCCCCCAAATTAGCCACTGATTCCAGGTTTTTCAACCATATTCAATTTTATTAGAATTGTCTCTTTTTAATTTGATCAATCATTTTCTTTGTAGACATTTATAATAAAATGTGGTTCAAATTTACCCCTTGGTAATTTTAGTAGCTACCGTAAATAAAATATATGATCTATGATCTTCAACTTGTGATCCCACCACCATTCATTTATGAATGCATAATAGATATTTCAAAATATTGGGACCCATACTTCTTCAGGGGCTTTAATTGTGTCCTTCCTATGACTTTCATCTCCTTTCAAGAATTATTTGGAGAATGCAGATAAATTCATTGGGCTTATATGGACCATTCAATGTGGTTTCCACCTTGTATGCATGTCATTTATTCATTTGTACTATCAGGTTGTCCTACAAAGGACATCAACCTGAACCAAGACATTTGCAACTATGACTTGCAATTTGTGCATAACTTTAAGTTCACATTGATTTATACAAGGATTAAGGATAATGCATTGCATAAACGTCCTTCATTCTTCACGAATTGGCTTTTAACGGTGGGAAAATTATCATCCTTTATTGGTTCAAGATATCATGTCCTTCCTAAATTTCATTAAATCAAAAGATCTTTGAGCCATTTACTTGATATTTACTGTAATTTTTAATAGTTGCTCCAAGATCCATAGCTTTAAAAAAGTTGAGCTCAATTTCAATGATCCATAAACAGATAATTGTCATTAACATTAAAGCTAACAATATTCGACATTAAAAAAGATAATATGCTAACGTTATAATTCCATGAGGCTAAAAACAATGACGGAGTTAACAAGTTTGATGACCTTTACCAAAACTTGCACATTGTAGCAAGTTAATTTAACCAAACAAAATTCTTCATTATACCATAATAGAACTAAACTAAATTAAATTTTCAGCCACTTCAGAATAGTGGAAATTACTTAATGAGCAAGAAGAATCAAACATACCCAGTTGCTGTAATTCAGAAACAAAAACAGCGAGGCATCTAGTAGAGCAGCACATTGTAGAAACAAAATGAATCTCATCTCACTCATTCTTCAACAATTTAGTAAAATAGCATCACTTTAAAGCTTTTTGCCTCTTTGTTACCAGAACTTCATTTTCATTATAAGATTCAGTCCATTTGAAGCATATACATCAGCACCTTAGAGGGGAGCATGCTGTAATGAATCTGTTCTAGTACACTCATCAGCAATTTTCAAATTAAAATAAGTAGAATGGAGAGGGTCCTTAACATCTGAAGAATCTGGTTGCTATGTGTTCTGCAATTCCCAAGCTTGATGTTAAACCAGGTGACTCAATTCCAAAGAGGTTAACAAGACCAGGTATCCCATGAATGTCCTCCCCCTGCATGTATGAATACATAATTAGTCCACATTCTTCGATAATAATAGTTCATGAACTCGCCAAACAAAGTCCACCGCAGCCCATAGCAGTAAAAAGTATATGGGCTGACTTAAAATACAGCTCGTCATGCAGGGCTGTGGTGGACTTAAACTCTCTCCTATAAATTTAGTTTAAAAAGTATATCCTAGACACAAAACACAGTATATACATGTTGGGTAAACTTCAATGTCACCTGACATTTTAAAAAGCAAATACAGATCTAGAAATGAAGAAAATATAGTACGAAAGTATATCAAGAATATAAATAGTAAAAACTTTGTGTGACACGTCGGAGTTTAACAGGTCTTGTCTGACTTTAAAAAAAAATGGCTGCAGCTTTGTTCAAAATTTAGTTTAACAAAAGGTTCTGTCATGCTTTAAGATTAGGAATTGAATCTTAAGTGTTTTTCTTTTATTTTTTCAAAACGAGGTTACTACAACTTTGCTTGGGCAGGTCATCGGACAAAAGATAGTGTGCCCAACAATTTTCACCTGATAACCAAAGCAATATGTTCAAACAAATGTCAGAAATCAACTGTCAGAGAATTGAGAAAAATCCTTAATTTTGCTATTCCACTATTAGAAATAAGATGAGTCAAAATCATGTTAAAACCCTAACCAAATTAAACTGAATTATTCAATACTTTCCGACACGCTCATCAACCTTGCCTCTACGTTTCACTAGATTCAAGTGGATTGGGATCCCTTCATAAAGGAATTCTTGAGTTTCATTAAAGCTCCTTGCACCCACATGATAAACCAAAGGTTGACCTAGAAGGATTTGGGTGAAAGTTGCAGGTAAGACACCACAGTAACTGATGGTGTTTAAGAGCACAGTAACTGATGGTGTTTAAGAGCCTAATTGTATAGGGATGACACACCTGTCTGTGGCTAACTCAGAAGTTTTTCCTTCCTCCGTAACCAAAAAAGGATTAGGCTTTGGTTCTGTTACAAGTTTCATTGTAGTCACAGAAGACTTAGATACTATATTTATAGGACTGCCTTCAGTAATCACAAGTTTACATGATTTGTCCATACACTTGATACATGTGTAAAAGGACCAATTACAGTTTAAGATAAAAGTGCCATGTCTAGAGGTTGATGTGAGACCATTCCAACATCTATAGGATCATGTGATGCAAGGAAATTGAGACAAATAAATAACATTGGAAGCAAAAACAACAGTAAGGGGAAATGAAAATGCAGGGTAAAATAAAGAGACATTCTGAACCATACTAAATTGCAATGAAGACAGCAATTATTGATTGCCTTGTTGCTCCCAAATAAGAATCAAGAAACAATGGAATGGTATAATTTCGTTCAACTTGGTGAGTGTGGTCATTTTTCTTTTTTTGGATTCTCCTTTATTTGGGAGAGGGGGTGACAAAAGATAAACTAAAGACAAATTTGTAGGGCTTAATGCAACCTTACCTCACGCCAAGGCAATAATTAATTGCACAACTTTCAGTCAAAAATGAGACCAAACCATGACACAATCTCAATGGAATAATCAGAAGATGTATTTTATGATGGTTAATAAGAGATTAAGATGTAAAGTATGAAAATAATGCAGTAGATGCTATAACTTAGATGCTCATGTAATCTAGCCATCATAAGTCTCATGTTGGATCATGGATGTGTCAACAAATAAATTGTAACCTAATATTTTAGGTTCAGGCCTAATAACAGTACGCAAGAACTAACCTGTATGACAAAATCAACTGGAGATTGTTGGGGACCTGAAAGCTTCGGTCGAATCCCTGCATAACCTGGCTCGAGAGACCCATCCTTTAGATTGGGGTAGTACTTCCTTATCTCTGGGTAAAATAGGTTTATGCGATTCGTACAGACAGAATAGTCAAACCTGGGACCAAGGGCTTGTTATGTCCAACATCACACTTATACAGGTACACACCAAGGTTAAATAAATGACTGCAATAGCTGAAATTTTTTCTTATCCAGTAGACAGCATAATGTGCTCATTGGACATGCAATTAAAACAACACCTCATCTTTGTGTATATAATAACATCTAAAATATATGTTTCAATTATAGCATTACAATACCACCCACAGCATCATTTTAAAACTTTTTATCAATAATTTATGATGACTTCAAACTTTTGCATCACCTATAGTATGTAATTTACGAGCAATTTCCCTCAAATGCAATGAAAAACAAATTGCATACACAGGAACTTCTGCAATGAGTTTGCAACAACCTAAATACCACATGGTATAGAATTGAACAGAGCTCAAGAATCAATACTTATTTAGGAAGCTCGAAACATCATCAATACCATCAATCCATTCAACATCGGGACCAAACTTGACCTGACCGTTCAAATCCAGAGTAACATGAACTCCAAGGCCACCATCTTCTGGTATAGGATATATCAAGTGTTTAAAGGGGCAGATTCTAGTATTAGATAGTGTGAAGTAGCACCCCCGAGCGAAATGTGAAGGAGGAATAACTGCACTATGGAGGCCATTAAATCGCTTTGCAAGGGCAGGGGCACTCAAACCCGCGGAGTTCACTACAAGCTTGGGAATGAGTACCATCTCTGGTTGCAGTGGAAACTTTCCATTCCAGTTTTCAAGTTGTTTGGTTTCGGAAATATAAAGGCACAGGTGATTTTCTTCAATATGGCCACCAATAACAGTAGTATTATAGGAGAAGGTTGTGCCATGATTTTCAGCTTCACCCTGGACCCACATGGGGTAATCTCTCTGTCAATAACCATTTTAGCCCTCCATAATAAGATACTGAAACTCTACTCTATTTGAGCATGTGGTTGATCCTAACTTAATTAATTTAGGAAGCTAGACATATGAAAATTCATACCACCAAAGACAGCATCAGCGAATGAGTATCTACAATCCCAGAAACTGGTGAAAGTAAGGCTTTCAAGCATTGCAATTCAGGTTCCAATCTCATGGCTTCTGAACCCTCCATCATTACCAAACCATCAACCCCATTTTTAATCCCACAATTCATGAGAGTATTCAACTTTTGAACCTCTGCAGACCCAGTTGCAACTATGAGTTTACCAATTTGTTTATGAGGAATATCGTGTTCAAAGCAATATTTGTACAGCAATTCTCTTCCTCTTACACAAAGGATTGCCTGCAAAATGGGTTGCAGTTTTCAAATTAAGTTTATCACTTTTTCATTTATATGGTTTTGTTTAGGTAGTAGTGTCTCAGTCCTGGTAAAAATGACAAAAACAATCAGAAAAAGAAGGTGGAAGGAGAGAGAGAGAGACCTTGAGTGAATTAGGAGGGTAGTAAATGCCGGCATGGATGACCTCGCTGTTACGAGAACTGGTGCCAGTGCCGAAGGTGGGAGCTGATTCTAAGACCAACACCTCTCTGCCCCTTAAAGCGAGCTCTCTCGCCACTGCTAATCCCACCACACCTGCCCCTATCACCACGCAATCTACCCTCTCTTTTGGAACTCTTCTGCTGCTGCTAGTATTACGAGTCGTCAAACTCTTCCAAACCGATGATGATGATGATGATTTTAGAATTCCCTCCAGGCTCTGAAACGTTCTTTTCAGCATGTTTGGTGTTTTAGCTCTACCTCTCTTGGCTCGCTCACTCACTCACTCACTCACTCACCACTGTTTTTTAGGAGATAAAATTACAACATAAACACTCTACATTTCCACAACACCGTCAGCTTCGCTTAAGACTAGAATGGCCCGATCGTTTCTGTAGCGCTCTTTTTAGGACATTCCAATTGTAATTTTAAAAAGATTAATGTCATTAATTAGTGGATGGAATTTTTTTATTTTTTTTTGAGGGGGTGTAGACTTGTAGTACTATAATCTTTTTTTTCGCCAGAGACTTATAGTAATATATTCAATAATGATTTTTAAAGACTTTACGAATCAAAAAGAAGAAAAAGAAGATGGCTGTGTGGGGGGAAGAAGAGGATAAATTTTTTTTTTGTTTTAATTTAATGGACGATAATACTATTGTTATCACATTTATTATATTATTTTAGTTGTTATTATTAACAATGTTATATTTATCATATTTTTATATATTAGATATTAAAAAAATAATGTCTAATATAATAATAACACATAAATAGTATAAAAATATAGTATAAAAATGTGGTAAGAATAATATTATTGTGTTATTATTGTATTAAACATAATATTTCTTTATTTTTAGCATTTTAATTTCTAATTTTTAGTCTTCAATATATGAATGTCATGTAAATTATCACGTAAGATGGCATAAAATTATGATATAAAAATGTGGTAAGTGTAGTATTATTATTTAATTAGAGTGATATATATCACATAAAATTTACTACATGATTTGTTTTTTCAATATTATTTTATTTATAAAATAAATTATATATTTAATAAATATATGATAAAATTTTATTCAAAATTTTTATATTTTAATAATAATTTTTGTAGAAATCAAATTTTTTAATCGAAATTTTATTAAAAATCGAAAATATATTCAATCGGATGTGCATCTACAATTAACCCGTTGTTATTAACCTCAAATTCCAACAGACAGACAGAACGACAAAGATGGGCCAGAATCAGAGGGGAATGCGAATGTGAAGACTGATAAGGGAGAGAGAGGAGAGAATATGATGGCAAACCCTCGAAGGAGCAGTCAGAGCTTAGAGAACCCATTCCACAGCCAAAGCCTCCAACTCTCATCACTCATACACTTTCTGAAGAAGCCCCATGCCTTCCCTTTCCTGCTCTCAATCTTCCTTTTGCTGACATGGGTCTCTCTTAGACTCCAACACTCCTCCTACTTGTCATCCGCTCCTTCTCGTATTGCTAAGGAAACCCATCAAAAATGGACACAAAAGGTTGATGATAGCAAGGCTAATTTCGTTAGGTTCACTTCTGGGTTCCCTTCTCGGATTGCCAAAGACAAGAGGGGATGGTTGCTCGACCCCATCTCCCTTGCCCTTGACTCCGGCATTTCAGGCACACCTTCTCTCTTTATCTTTCTGGTTTTTTGAGTTATCTATGTATATATGAATGTTCTTTTCTCTTGTGTCTTTGGTTTTCCATATTTGTTTTTCTCTTTTTATAATTTGAAGGAAAATTTGTTGGGTTATTTATGGAATTATGTTTCTCTATTGAGAGAGTGTCATGCCTGAATCAAACTGCATTTGATGTTTTTGCTTTTTCTTTTTCTGTTTGCAATCAGATTGGAATGAATCTTTGCCATTGCATTTCATGAAAGAATAATTTGATGTTCACCCTGTTGGTTGCATTTGGAGTTGAACTCAAACTTATATGAAGTCATAGGAGAATTGCATTGAATTTTCATTGGACATCTTGCTCAAATCTGATCCAGTGTATTCAAAATGCATTTTCTGGGGAGGTTGACAAAATAATTGTGTATCTTTACAGGTGGAGCTGTGACTTGTGCTTCAATCCATCTTGGAGAAATCCGACCAGGTGCTTTAAGGGGAAACCACAGACACCATGGTTGTAATGAAACGTTTGTCATATGGGGGGCTAAAACAAAGTTTAGGGTAAGCTCTCACAATAATAGAAGCACTGAAGCATAAAAATAGCCATATAATTTTGCTTTTGTGTGTAGTATACTAAATGGCTAGATCATTTATTCTGGATGCAATCATGTTTTAAATCAACATAGTTTTCTCTAGAAGACTGTAACATGGAGTTGAAAATTACCAGATTGATAGAGGCTGCATGCATGACACAACAAAAATATTAATATTTTGATATAATTTGCATTCTGTATGTAGATATTGGAGCTGTTTGCTTAATTGTGTATTAGATGTCAGGTTAACTTTCTTATGGTGGAAATTTATTTCACAGGTTCTGGGTAATTTGGGTGTTTAAAAGTACACAGCTGAAGGGAACTAACTTAAGTTTTAAATCCTAACTACATGGGTTTACTTACATGCATACTTTCGGCCATTACTGAAATCTAAAAGTTTCTAGGATTTACATTCGTTTCTGCATTTAAGGTTAATTTTATGTTGTCTTTCTGACTACCTAATGGAACTCTGTTTTTGGGCATGGAAATGTGAAAAACAGATAGCTGCACACATGTGCAAATCACAACCAACCAAGAGAATGCTAACTATGAGCAAAGTAGGATGAAAATATTGGTACTCCAGATTTATGAAAATGTTAACAGACATTCGATATCAATATCATTATCCATCGGTGGAACTGACAGATATTTATTAAATCATTAAAATATTGATATTTCTCAAAACCAAATCATTTATTTTATTAAATTAATATGTTATAATCTCCACCACAAGCCTTTTATCTATACATCATCCCCACTAGGTGTTCAGCAGACCAATATGTCGCCAAAATTTCAGAATTTAAGTGACAGCACAGGAAGAAACCATTCTTTGCTCCATGCCTGTATCGGAAACCCAAAAATTGGTCAAATATGATATGTTTTTATCACTGAATGCAAGTTGTAGTTGCCAAGATTTTTAATTCCTTTTTACTTTTGTCATTATATCATGTACAAACTGAAATTGCATAAGGCTATGGTCTTTTCTCCGGTAAATAATTCAATATATGATGATGGATCTACAGTAGTTATTAAAAGAGGCTGAATATATAATCCAGATGATTATTATCTAGGTATAATGGTGTGAATTTAGATGTCTCATATTATAGTGTTTCATTTCATAATCTTGTTACATATTTATTTACTCTTTAGTTGTGAACTATTTGAAGCTGGAGAACAACCAGGTGGATGGTAAAGGTTATGCTGAAGTGATCATTGGTGCAGATGAGGTTGCGGTTGGAGCTAGCCCAAGTGGAACTGCGCATGCTTTAATAAACCTAGATCTGGTACGGAGTACATACTTTATAGGGTGCCAAGACAGTCTCATAAGTTATAACAGCTCAACTACAGATTTTAATGTTTGGAACAATCTGAAGTATTAGTGTTTTGGTCTCCCATCCAGGTGGCTTATCCAGTTACTTGGAGTCTAACATGAGAGTTCTTTTTTTCTTTTCTTTCTTTTCTAACATGTTATTTACAGTACTAGGGCATTGGAATATTACAGATGGACTATCTAATGAGATTTTCTTAGGCTTCTATGTATATATGTACTTCCCTTTGTGGCAAGTGATTTACAGCACTAGGGCATGGCAAAATACCAATAGACCATCTAACGGGATTTTCCTATTTCTTCTGTGTCATTAAATTTTCAGCAAACATTCTTTTGTTTCCAGCAAATCCAAGCATTCTAGTTTCTGTATTTTGTCTTTTCTTTTATTAGACATGCATGGGGTGAATCTTCAGCAACTCTGGTTATTGCTACTGCATGTAGTCTTCATGCGATGAATGTAATGAATTATTATTCTGCATGTGAGCCGAATATGTTGCATTTTTTCGTTTAATTATCTTGTCATATTGTCAACAAAATCATATTATTTGAGTTATATGATTTGTGGACAATGTGTTGACAATTCATATAAAAGCTTGAAGTAGATTATTTGCATTGTTATAAATGCCGTGGATACAGTTCTTGCTGCATAAATACACTTCTAGTTACTGAATTCCCACAAGCAGCATATTTTGGATTTATGTATAGGTGTATTAGAGGGGTTTGCACCATTTTTGTTTTTACATCCGACCCATAGCAGCCCTAGGCTTGCACGCTAGGGGTCTTTATAGGGGAAAAATTTTAATTTGGCCCAGGCTATACCGACCACCCTTTACTGCTGAGTTACATCCGACCCATAGCAGCCCTAGGCTTGCACGCCAGGGGTCTTTATAGGGGAAAAATTTTAATTTGGATCAAGATAAAATGACTCTTTTATGGGGCATGTCTTATGGTGCATCCCCATACAGGAGGCCCAGATTGTGAGATGATGCCCCATAGGGTATGCCCCATTCAAGAATTAGCGAGATAAAATCATGACCTAATGACAGTGGTCACTAATAGCCTAGGTCAAGTTTCTTTTTTTNTAGGTCAAGTTTTTTTTTTTTTTTTTTTAAGATATGGGGAATGGGGAAAGGGGATTTGAACTTGGGACCTGGATCTCCCAACATTGGGGGAAGAAGATATATCATTAAACTAACAGTTAGTTGGCAACAAGAAATTCATTTAGGCGTATTTTTGAATAAAAACAATTACGTTGTTGCCAAATTTTCTATAATATTGGAAATCATTTTTCTAAATGGAGTGGTGGAAGAATGGACCATTGAGAAACAATTCAGTCATGTAAATTGACTTCGACTGTAGAAGGAAAACGGTACAAAGAAAAGGAGCAATCACGAAAAAGATGCAAAACAGATTCTATTGAAGAATCACATAATGCGCAGGCGTCTTAGATGTTAGAGTGACGAGCCAGACATTCTCTACTATTAAACACTTCTCACTCGAATACTACAAGTCAAGATTGTATATATTTCTAACTTCCAGGATCACTCTAAATTTAACCAGTTAATAAGATAATATGGCGCCAACCACCATTTTGAGCTCACTACACAAAGTGATTCTATAATTCGAACCATTTATTTTTAAATTTCCATCTAAATATCATACTTACAAAAAATCAATTGAATAAGAAATCATTAAATCAACTAGCTATTTATATGCTAAATGTTGCTCAAATAAATGACAAACAAATTTTTTTTATAAAATATTGAATTGATTATGAGGATAATCAAATAGCTAAATAATTTTTGATTTAAATAATTTTTGTAAATATAATTTTAAAATAGGACAAAACAGTGATAATTAGCACCGTATTTTCTTACTAATAAGTCAAGTCTAAAGCGTTTTTATTTAGTTCTATAAAGTAAGAATAAAATCCTTAAAAGGCTTAAATAGAATGAACTGTGGCTACTTTTCAAATTAAACCATAAGAAAAAGGGAAAAAAAGAAAAAAAAAGAAAAAAAAGGAAAGAAAAGAAAGAATTTCCCAAAAGAAGTCCACGTGCATTTAGCTTTGCAGAAGTCTATCATTCTCATCCCTTGTCCCTCTTCAATATAAATATTACCGTTATCAAAATGCTACTTCTCGTCTGCAATTAATATCTCTCAACACATACACACGCGCACACATACACACACAGAAATTTATTAGGAGATGATCAAAAGACAAGATAGTAGTCTGCGGTCATCATCTTCACGCCATGAAAATGCGACAGAAAATCTGCATGCCAAGACCATCGGCTGCATGTCCGGCATCTTCTCCTTTCTCTCTAAATACCACACTTCCCGCAAATCCCTCACTTTTGGTACCTACTTAACTTGTTAATTACTTTTCTGTTCTATCTATTAATTATTCATCTATATATTTCTTTCTTTGGGAATATATGTTTGTGTGTGTGTAATTTTATTACTTAATTTTAGGTGGGAAAAGGCAAGAGAAGAATGGGATTGCTTCCTCTTCTACAAGGTCAAGATCTAGATCCATGACAACCAAAGCTTCCACAAAGAAAATCCAATTAGCAGAAAACCAAAATGGAGACAACTCCATTAATTATCTCCAGAGATCCTCATGCAATAATGTCCCAAGAAGCCCTACACTTCCAGCAGCGATCCGGCGTGCTGAGAACTCTCGAACCCCATCAGCCGCACCATCGTTGGTTGTGCGGCTGATGGGGTTGGAAGAGGCTCCTAATAATAACCACTATAATTTAACAATGCCAAAGCCAGAGGCGACCACCACCCAGAAGAGGCAGCAGCTGCTGGAAGCACTGGAGAAATGTGATGAGGATTTGAAGGCGCTGAAGAAGGTCATAGACGCTGTCCGGGCAGCCGAAGGGCTCCGACCACCGGAAGTGGTGAAAAGAATGGATGTGGTTGAAGAACATATTGGAAAGAAAAGGTTTAATATTAATTCTGGTGCAAGGAAGTGTTTGGATCAGTTGAATATGAGTGAGCAGCCGAGTCCGGTCTCTGTGCTTGATCATCTGTGTAGTGGGCCTCGTTCCCCTTTCAGCAGCAACCACCACTTCAACAAAAAACAAATGTTCAATGTTGATTACGGTACGTCCCATCTTCATCACTCTTTCCTTAATTTCTTCTCTCCCTTACAACTTTTTCTTATTCTTTTGCTTTTCATCATTCTTCTTCTAATCCACTACTTAGTTCCAAAATATAAGTTATTATACTAATAAGTTAAGTCATTAAACACTCAATATTTCCAATATATATATATCCTTTGCTCATGTTTTTAATATTCAAAACTTAGTGGCTATATTAATTCGATCTTAGAGTGAAGGGTTAATTGTTTTGAGCTTTGAATTTAGTATTTAGGAATTATATTAATTAGAAAGATAATTAAATGAATATCTCGGACCTAGTTTAAATTAGAAGCACAAAAAGTACACCTGAATTGAACTTAGTTGAAAGAACATTGACCAAATCAGCTGAAATTCTTTACGAATATTAACCGTGTAATAACATAATACACCATACTATATATGAGTCAAAAAAATAGACAAAACATGAAATTACTAAGGATTATATATCTTAATTAATTACTATCAACAATTAAGATTAGAAGAAAAATTCAACACCATTAGGTTATGAAGACAATAGAAATCGTGGCATCGGAAGTTGAAGGATATCGATCGTCAACCCTTGTAGAGGAGACACGATGCTTTTTTATGTAAAGTGAATCGCTGCCATGCACTACCAAGATTTAGGATTCCAAGTTAATAATAATGACATCTTGTGTTTAAACCATTATTAACGTTTCTAGTGGGAGACAAACTAATTATTCATTGCACACTATATGCAATTATTATGGTCAACATAATTAATATATATCATATTTTATTGTTATTTTATTTGGTCTATTATCATTGGTAAGATAGAGCTTAATACATATCATCAACAAAACTGCCCATGAAAAACAGATAGCTAGAAAACTAGAAATTCAACCTAAAAAACCCTATTCACAAAATCCAGAAACTAAATATGTAAATAGATATTTGATTATTCTTCGATAAGATTTATAAGCTCGATGGAGTGTTCTGTTAGATTTTGATTTTTGTCAGTTTACTAGCTATATGATCCGTTTGTGCAATATTACTACTAAATTCTGAACATATAAGTCCATTAATATACTTACAATAATAATATTGTATCTATATATATATATATATATATACTTCTAAATAATCTAGTAATTAATGATGTACCTTTGAATAACATTGTGCTCACTTAAAAACCTTCAATTTGATGGATGCATGTGTAAGTAAAAATTTAATTTTGTTTGCTGGAATTTAAGATTTGAGTTAGTTGTGTTTAGGCTTACTATTATTTGTCATTTTGAGCTACAAATTAAAGCACCCTAATTATATTAGTTAAAATACCAAATTTGAAATTCAATCGAATTTAGGGTGACAATATATTAATTAATGCCTAAAGAAATTGACTTATTGGGCATAAAAAATGAATTAAGAAGAGAGATATATCTCAGGAACCTTAACTTGCATCATGGACCACAAAATTCCTTTAATTGATGCAGTCAAAGGTGTATGATTCAAAAGCAAAAGGAGAGGGAGGGAGAAGAAACAAATAGAAAGAAAAAGGAAGACAAACGCTTACGGCTTTACCTGCCAAAACCCTCTTTTCCAGAGTGTGGGTCCCACGACCACTATTGTCTATATGGACTATGGAGTACTAAAGACTCACACTCACTGTATGCTACGTCATGGTGTATGCTTAAAGTTAAAGCTGCTTCTGGCATCAGCGCGTGCACTGCGCGTGGGGACACTCTTGTTGAGTTGAGGCAATCATGCAGCATTTGTAATTATGCATATGCGTGGCATGAAGGACAATTTAATGAGTACATCCAAACACATTCGACACTGCCAAAACTTATAGAACTAGGCACCCACTAAATATAGGAATTAACAATTAATTTCCCTTTTATTTCTCAATTTGTCATAATCACCAAAGTTCAAAGTTGAAAGTTGAAAGTTTAATTACGAGGGTAAATAATCATATATCATGGGATGGAATGTATGATAGAGCTGGCTCATGCAATGTTGAGGAAAAGAAATGTCATCTACCTTCTTCTTCAACCTTATTAATTATTTTACTGTGTACTTTCATGATCGATATGAACCATTCACTTTTTGCATTATCTTTACAAAATTTGTCTTTACAAAAAATTTATTAAATTGAAAATTATTTGATAACTATGATTAAATAAACAAATAGTTTCTAATAAATTCACTTGTGTTTATTTGATAACAGTGACATGACCAAACCATTTTTGATATGGTTGATTTTTACAAAGATGATAATTAATTAAAAGGTAATATAAAAAATGAACAGTTCAATTATGAGTCAATATATACTATATATGAGAATATATAATAATAGAAAAAGTTGGTAGAGAAGGTAGAAATTAAGGAATTTGTAAATTTGTAGGTTAAAAAATCTATCAATTAGTTAGACAGAAAGATTATGTAATTTTGCCTGTGTTGTTAATTTAGTAATAACTTAATTGCTATAATAAAAATTAATTACAAGTACTTAATTGAAAATTTTGAAACTACCTTACCGAGCTCCTAAACTAACATCACATGCGACTGTGCGTCACATATGCATTCCTTTTAAGATTTGTGATCAAAGATTGTGAGACATTGAATTATCCACAACATTACGCAATAAAAAATGGTACAGTTCTTGCTGGTGAAGCTACGAGGTGTGCTACTTCTTCTGTGGATTGGGTTGAGGCTATGGCAATTAAAGCAGGTCTGCTTTGTGCAAAGGAAAATGTGGTTTTAATGAGATTGAGGTAGAACATGATTCTCAGATTGTGGTTTCAGCTGTGCAGAAGCTTTCAAAGCTATAGTTCGATGGGAGTTATACTCTTTGTTGAATGAAATTTGGAACCTGCATTCTGCAGTTTGCTGGTGTTATCTTTTTGTTTTCTGCAGTTTTTGTCTGCTTTGGTTGTTTAGGAGTTTGATGGTCTATTGCCTTGTTTTTCTTTGTATTCTTGTTCTTTGCTTTGTATTAATACTGCATTTTGTTAATCCACATAGTGAGGGACAATGGTAGAACAAATATGTTAGGAATGGATCGAGTTATAATTGGTTAAGGGTTTGATTTTCTCTAATGTAATTAAACACAAATTTTAATTTGCATTTTCTTTTTTCTTTTTTTTGGGTAGGACGAGCACAGTCTCATCAGCAGAGGCAGCTACAAAGGAAGAAACCAGGAGAAGAGGACTTCATCAATCCAAGTATGATTGAGAAAATGACAAACGATGATCATCAGAAGACCCAGAATGCAGAAGCATCAGCATCAAGGTTATGGAATGGCCAAGGCACGATAGAGAGCAGTGTAGCAGAAGTGTGTAGGGACATTGCTTGGGGAGAGAGGAGAGAAGTTGGAAGAATAGGGTTGGCTTTACAGGACCATATTTGCAAAGACTTGATTGAAGAGATGGTCAAAGAAATGGGATATAGTAGTACTTGTGTTTATTCACTGCCCTTTGAGGCATGTAAGAGAAGGCTAAGTTTCTAATTTGTGTGGTCGATCCATTGTATTAATTAGTTTGGAGTTATTGCACAATACTTATGCCATAATTAATACATGATTTTGACATCCATATATATTATATGCCTTTATTATTTAAGAAAATATTTGTATTTTGTTTATTATTAATTACTTAATTATGTACTTTATAATCCACAAAATCAACAATTTTTGGAAGGGAAAATATTTTGTGCCCTAATCCTATTCGGCAAATTAAATAATACACATTATTCTTTTTTTTTTTGGTGATTCTAATATCATATATATATATATATATTTAAGGACCATCTGTCTAACTCAAATCTAATGGTCTTAATTTTTATATCTAGCTTCTTCAATATTGCAACTCGATCACGTTCAGATATTACACACAAAAATCTGAAGAGCAATTCTTCTGCCATGGATTGTTGTTATATCCTCTCCAATTTGAATATTCTCTAAAAGAATCCAACATGTTAATTAACAACACAAAATTAGAAAAAAAAATATTCAACAAAATAGTAAAACATATGAACTGTAAATTAAAGTAAAGTAAACTAGTCCTAAAACAAAGACATTTCTTATGAACTATCACAAATCATTAATATGATTGAGATATAAATAGTAAATAAAAGAGTAGTACCTTAATGAATGAGTTGAATAAAAAATTTCTAAATCGTAAATATAATAAGAGAGGTAACGTAATAGCGGCTTTTTAAGGTTCCAAAATTGGAGGAAATTTTTGTTAAGGAGATAAGCATACGTTTAGAGGTTTTTTAATTTAATTTGTTGTGGAACTTTTTTAAAATCTTTTTCCTTTTTAATTTAATATAATTGATGTTTTATAAAATTTTAAAAGAGGTTATATTAATTATTCTTTTTTAAAAACTTATGTGACAAATATATTATAAATAATCTAATTGATATGGAAATTTCATGT
>QANT01003697.1:0-17269 GCA_003254885.1 Purshia tridentata | reverse complement strand
TATAGTGGTGAGAGTTGTCTCTTTCAACTTACCAAGACAATCACAACTAAATTATGAGACAGTCACAGTTAAGATGTGACTGGATTGATTTTTTTTATTTTAATACAATATAGTATAAATTAATGTAATAGTGCGGATGTAATATATATATTTTTTATTGTAGTGGCATGTGATGTCATATTTGTGAATTATAGTATCTTTTACTTTATTATTATATTTGACTTTTCAACTAGTACCTAATTTAAAATGCTATTAAATTTTGGTAGCTAAATTACAAAATTATTGAAATTTAATACCTAAAGTCAATTAACCTTGTATAAAATGAGGTAAAACTTAAAGGAGAAGGTTTATACGCAGAGTAATTTTTCTGACGAGGATGGAGCCAGCCATTAGAAATATTTTTTGGCCATTAGAAAGTTAAATATTAATATTCAAATAAAATATTTTGGATTAGCCAAATCTCAATTAAAATCTGTGATGCATTCACTACATCCAAACTTTCATTAAGAAAGTGATAAGTAGCCGAATAGAGATAAAGGTCATTGATGGAAAATTGTATATTTTTTCAAATAAAAACAAATTTAATGGGCGAAACATTTAATCCATCCCAACTTTTAGCAAGAAGGTTATAAGTCTCAAAAGAAGAATTAAATCCCATTGATGGAAAATTGTTACCCTTCACCAGAAAGATGAAAAAGCCAAAAGTATGGAAATAAAGACCCAGAAAGGAAATCCCTTCTCAAATTTTAATTTATTAGACAATCACATATTCCAATTTTCAGCTTCTTTGAACCTCCTAGACAAAATCCAGTTTGGCTCTTGCTTCCTTTTGACTAAAGAGAGAACCCACTTGTAACCAACTACATGGCCAAAAAGTAAAACCCAAAAGGAATCCAGCAAAGCAAATTGATAGAGAGTTGCTTCTAGTTGGAGACTTGGAGTCACATAATCAAACAAAAGTTACAAAAAGTAATGATTTCTAAAACAAAACAGAGAAAGAAAACCCAAAATAGGTGCTTTCTCTTGAGATCAGTTTTTGAAAGTACAAGCAAGAGCTGTGATTAGTTAATAATATGAGAAGAAAAAGGAGCCACATAGACCTTAGCTTTGGGTGAAACGAAAAAGAACAGGGTCTTACTGTTTTAACAGATTGATTATAATAATACTTTGTTGGATTCATTCATTACTTAAATATTACTTTTTTGAAAAAAAAAAAGAAAAAAACAGGGTCACCGTTTAAACCAGCAATTAAGTTGAGAGACCCATGTCCAGAATCTGTGTTTGTTGCATATAAATAAGGCCTACTCTCATGCTCTGTCTCCGAGGAGCAGAGCAGTAGAGCACCATGAAGATGAGTCAGATGCATGTGTCATTGCTGTGGGCACATTTGCTTCTGGTCATCAGTACAGTTCATGGTGCTTTTGGGAAAGATTATATCTCTGCAGTGGGAGACCCAGGAATGAGAAGAGATGAACTGAGAGTGGCCTTGGAAGCTTGGAACTTCTGCAATGAAGTTGGTCAAGAAGCACCTGGAATGGGCAGCCCTAGAGCTGCTGATTGTTTTGATCTCACAAGTAAGCCCAACAACCATAAAAGAAAACGGAGAGTAAGAAAGAGTGGGTTTTTACTTCTCATATGGTTTTTATTTTTAATTTGATTTTATTTCCGTGGGTATGTTTGAAAGCTTACCATTTATTTGATAGAAGTTCCAAATTCATGTCAATGTTTTCTAGCTCTAAGAAACAAGCAAAAACATGTACTTCATAGTTATGTTTGTCAATTTTGGATAAATACTCTGACTTATTTTCACCTATTAAGCTCATTGATTTCTTTTCCATTACTTTATGTGCTGATTCATAATTTGTTATAATGGGGCAGGTTCTTCTCTAAAACATAGGGTGACCAAAGATGATAACAAACTTGGGGTTGGAACACTATTCCCAGGAATAAGCCCAGGGGCTATAAAAGATGTAGACTTGTATGCAGCCCAGAAGGAGCTGTATCTGGGTTCCTTATGTCAAGTTTCAGACTCTCCACAACCATGGCAATTTTGGATGATTATGCTAAAAAATGGAAACTATGACACAACGTCTGGTTTGTGCCCTGCTAATGGGAAAAAGGTGCCTCCTTTTAGTCCAGGAAAGTTCCCTTGCTTTGGGGATGGGTGTATGAATCAACCCATTGTGAACCACCAAGAGACAGAGTTGTTAGATGGTGGTACATTGAGAGGAAGTTTCAATGGGACCTATGAACTGGGATCTGACATTAGTGGTGGACTTGATGGTGGGTTGTCTTTCTATGAGGTTGTTTGGCAGAAGAAACTTGGTGTTGGAAGTTGGGTGTTCAATCATAAACTCAAGACTTCAAACAAGTACCCATGGCTGATGCTGTACCTCAGAGCTGATGCAACCCAAGGATATTCTGGAGGCTATCACTATGAAACAAGAGGAATGCTCAAAACTGTAAGTAAAAGTTCACCATTTTGATTATAATTTCTAACTGGAATCTAATCTCCTTCCTAATTAGCCAAATAATGCAAGACCCCATTTGAATTTTGATTTTTTTTTTTCCCCACCAATAACCAATAATATGTAGACAAGCTGAACCTGGAATGGAGATATTGTCTCTTCTTTTGTTGTTTCTTCTTTTGGTTGCTGTATTTTAGAACACATAACTTCTAATGAAGAGAAAAACAAGTTTTATTGTTTGTCTTCTTGACAAAAATGTAGCATCGTGATTGGCAAACAGAAATATCTTTTCCTTCCTTGTTATGAACATCTTTCATATGACAAATAACAGGAGTAACAAAAGAGGGCCATAATTGGACGGCTAATTGCTTAATCTGTTAAACTGACTGCATTCATGTGTTAATGTATATAGTTGGGGAAGCCATGATTAATATCTGTTGATCTGTCATTGTCCTTTTTGAATGAATAGATTAATTATTCAATCTGGTTAGATAACCTTGCTCACCAAACCCTGGTCAAAGGTGTTATAAAACTTTCAACTCTGGACTTTGTTTAACTGGTACTGAGACTAACCCAGGAGATGATCATTTGGTGAAAGTCACAAGGGCATTTAATCAGATTTGGCTTCATTTAAGTTAACACCCGCTTTTCTCACTTACCTGTCGGAACCACATACAGGAAATAAATTAAATATAAATTATCTTTAATTAAAATTTTTGTTTTATTTTAACACCAAATATATATTTAAAAGTGTCTAATTAGCATTTGTGCCTAAAAGACTCAGTAATCCAAGAAAAATTAGGCTCTGCATGTAGTCAGAGGGTAGAGTTTGTCACTAGTCCTGGTGATTATCAAAGTGAGGATAAAGTAGAGTGTCATATTATAACTATAAATCATTTTGTTTAGAGTTGGACCTCAGAAAACAAGAGTTGAGTTTTGCCTGTGTTTTAAGTCCTGTTTTGTTGTTTTTCTAATATATTTGTTTCAAAATTATTTGGGTATAGAAGGATGATATAGTCCATTTATCACATAACTGACAACTTTAAGAAACATTTCAGCTCCCAGAGTCACCTAATTTTAAGGTGAGGTTGACTTTGGATATCAAGCAAGGGGGAGGACCCAAGAGCCAGTTTTACCTTATTGATATTGGGAGCTGCTGGAAGAACAATGGCAAACCCTGTGATGGCGACCTGCTCACCGATGTAACCAGATACTCTGAGATGATCATTAACCCTGAAACTCCTGCTTGGTGCAGCCCCAAAAGTGTGGGGAATTGCCCACCATATCATATTACTCCAGATAACATAAAAGTTTATAGAAATGACACTGCCAACTTCCCATATTCGGCCTATCACTACTACTGTGCTCCAGGGAATGCCAAGCATTTAGAGCAACCTGTAAGCACATGTGATCCTTACAGTAATCCTCAGGCACAAGAGATAGTTCAGTTGCTGCCTCACCCCATATGGAGTGAGTATGGCTATCCAACCAAACAAGGGGATGGTTGGATTGGGGATGCAAGAACTTGGGAGCTTGATGTTGGTGGGCTATCCAGTAGACTCTATTTCTATCAGGTTATAAATTACTTTACAAATTATAGAAAAATTAAGACCTCTTTATAATTTATAACTTTGTGTGATTGATTTTCCCTTCTGTTTTTTGTTGCAGGATCCTGGCACCACTCCTGCTAGAAGAATATGGGCATCCATTGATGTCGGTACAGAAATTTTTGTTAGCGACAAAGATGAAGTCGCGGAGTGGACTCTAAGTGACTTTGACGTTATTTTCAAGCCGCAAAGTTAGTTCATAGTTCCATATCAATACCAGTTTTTTCTCAAGCTTTTTCATCTTTTTAATTGTTTCTTCCAAATACATAGATCAAATGAAAAGAATTGCGTTAGTTAAAGGGGTGGTGGGACTAGGAAGCCTAAACAAGCCCGTAAGGGTGGCTTTCCTGACTCCCCTCCTGTTAGCTTAAACTTGAAATCATTGTGAAATTCCAATTCTAAATGTCATAAGGAGATCTCATCAAAAAAGGGTAGGGTAGGGGGTTTTCTGTCTCCAAATGTGTGTAATTTCCATGATTCCATTTTATATCGCCAAGAAACTTGTGATTTGCCTGCTTAATCTATTGTTCTGATAAAGTTTGATGACACTGTGTGATCTGAATTGTGGGGTTTTATAGTTCAGTGTGAAACAGCATTTATTCTCACTCTCAATGCAAGAGGTGGAATTTCTCGTTTGTAGTTAAAAAAAGAAGTGGTCCGAATTGGTACAATACACAAAGCAATATTCTTGGTTAGGCTGGCAATGTTTGCCAACAATGTAAGTTGGTTCCAGTTTGTAAAGCAATTGCCTGTACCTCAAAACCTGTCTGCTCCAATTGAAGCAAGAGTCACCCACCACGCTGCTCTATAACCAACTTCCTGTTGACAAAATTGATGCAATGCTATGACAATCTATTGATCAGTACGTGCACAACTGGGCCTACCATGTGGGATGTGGGGTTGGCACAGCCACAACCTAACGCATGCGAATTTTAATGTCAAAACAAGATTTCGAGTCACGGGATCTGACAACTTTTTGTTGGTTAACTTGGCCTTCATCCATCACATTTCACGAGAGAGAAGTCTGTGTTTTACAAACAAATTTTACTGAAAATTTTAAAGAAAAAAAAATATATAAAAAAGGCTGTAATTTTGGTGACCAAGTCAATTTAGGTTAATTTCAAAAACTTATTTGTGATGGCTAAAATTTTACTTAAGAGTCAAATAAGGATTTTTCATCTGTTCGTCAAAACTAAAACTATTTTTTAGTACTTTAATGCTAATGTCTATTATTTTTAAGGATATAATTGTCACTTGACATTTCTCAGTATTAAAATATTTATAAAAATAAAAAACTTAAAGAAGAAAAAATAAAAACAAAATAAAATAAGAAAAAAATTAAAACAAACTAAAGAAGAAAAAAGATTAAAAATAAATTGAGAAAAAGAAAATAAATAAATAAAAACTAAAAGAAGCTATTAAAAAAAAAAGAAAAAAAAAAGAAAAAAAGAAAGAAAGGAGGAGCATACCCTCCTTCCTCTTCCCCAACCCCAACCTTGCCCCATGCAGCACCATTGGCACTTGTGTACACTACACAAATTGCCATTTCTACCTAGCTCTCTCCCTCTCTCTCTCTCTCTCTCTCTCTATCTCTCTCTCTATCTATCTATCTACCTAGAGGATGAGATATATGGTTATTGATTTAGATATTCCTCCAATGCTCATGATCCCTTCAACAATACCCAAAGAAAATATTACAAAGTATAATATTGGATGACTGTACAGCGTTTTTGAAGATAAATTCTATGACGAAATTAATATTCATCTGTTTCCAATGCCAGGTAGTTATTATTGTAAGACTGTAATGTATGGCATGGCTACTCAGATCACTAGCTACTGTGTTGGGTGCGGTCTTGTTTGGTTGGCCGAAAAAGTATATGATACAGAGTTCTTGCCCCCTAGCCCTAGCCACCAAACCCCAGCTTCGTCGCCCTCTTTCCCTGCGTTAGCTATGACCTCTTTTTCTTTTTCTCTCTTTCTTTCTCTGTCCATATCGGTGGCTTCTTGTGGGATCCCAAAAAATGGTTTAAAGATTAATTTTGGAATTATCATGGTTTAAGGAAAGTTACTTTATTAATTAGGAGACTTTGAAATTTATTTGAGGAATTTTGACGGCTGATTAATGAATTTGAGGTTGTAGAAAAATAAGAATAATAGAGACGAAGTCGTAAGATTCTATGGAATGTTTTTCAAACCTCGATATTAATTTTGGGATTTATTGAATTTTAAGAATTTTATTGGGTCAATGAGAAATAATACAAATTAGGAAAGACCTAACTCTAATTTTGGTCTCCTTAGAAAGATCTCCAGCCAACGAGCTTGTAGACACTAACGAAATGTGATTTGGAGTTACGGTTCAGATTTTACGAATGTTTGAAATTGGGGCGCTTTTTTGTAATTTTGATTCATGGGTTTTAAAACCCAAAATAACTTCAATTTTTCATTTCCTTCTACCGTTTCTTTTTCCCTCCTCCGTTTTCTCGGCCTCTCTCCCTTTCTGTCATTGTAGCCAGTGCATCAGGGGGCATTCAGTGGCAAATGGAGGAGATTTTTGACCTACCGACCTCGTCTCTTCTCCCTTTTCTTTTCCCTGTGAGCAAAACACCTAGAAAAGTCTGAAATTAGAAAACCCATCTCCAAAACTAATTTGAAGCCTCACTAGTGATTCGCCATTTTAGGCAAAATTGGACGGCCGAACCACATGTGTTTTTTACCCCAGGTCACGACAAGTCTAGGGTTGGTCTTTGTTTGCCTAGTTTGTCCTTCTCGGTGGTGAATCGAAGCCACTAAGGCTGGTGTTGATTTCTTTACCTCAAGTGCAAGGTTGTCAAGTTTTTGTATGAATTGGAAAATGGGGGGTTGTTGTACCCAAGAGATTGGATTGTGACTTTAACCACAAGTTAGATTGATTTTAGGGTAAAAGACTAACAACAAGCTACTATGTACTATGCAAAGCCACAATTAAGCATCATGATATGCATAAAATGACAAGTGTTTGGTTGTTGGTTGGTTGACTGATAACAAATAACACTAGAATTAAAGACAAGCTAATTTAAAATAAGAAGCAAGAAAATTCAAGTACAAATTAAATTAACAATGATATGAGATTTGGGGTTTTGGGGTTCACACTAACCCTTCCATGTAACAAACAATGCAATAAGTTATTATGCCAAATTAGATATATTAGATTTCCTCCTAACCCCTGGCCAAGGTAAATTAGGGCACATCTACTTTCATGTTATCAACTACCCCAACCAAGGTGATAGCTAACTATCTAAGATTCATGCCATAGCAAACCCTAGACGCATAAAGTTCTAAGGATGAGAAATCCAATCAATTAAGACAATCCAACCAAGGTGCTTTGAAATTACCACACTCTTATGTAACATGCTTTAGAAACTAAAGGTTACCAATGACACGCCCCGACCCTCGGGCACGTGCCTAAACTGCTGAAAACTGATAACTGTTCCCTGTGGGCCCTTTTTCCTGAAACTATGAGCCATGAATAATAAATAGTTTACTGAAAACAACTGTAATTTCAAAAGCACGTTTATAAAATCAAACTGTAAATCTTTAACAAATAAAAACAGCTGTAAACCAAGTTTCTGAAATACTGCTGGTCCCACTGCCTCGTCTTCTCTCCGCCGTCTCCTCAGCCTGCACACCTGCAAAACCAAACCCTGCACCCAACCACAGGTGCACCGGGTTTACACACAAACCCGGTAAGCTCACTAGAGCTCGTGTGAGTGAAATCTACTGAAAATCTCAAAATAAACTCAATTAAAATAATCAGTAAAATCATCACATTCGCAATCCTTCTCAAAACCTCAAATCACAGTCAAACCTCAAATCATAAATCATGATCATTAACCTGGTCACCGATCCTCTAACCAATCCAATTCCACTGTAATCCTTAAATCCCTCAAACATCCTCAATTTAACCTCTAACTGAAAGATCACCTCAATTATCCTTAAATGGTCCTCTAAACTGGAATCACCTCAAATTATATCACAACGTCCTGACTTAGAATTCCACTAGTTTCTCCCAAAATCTTAGAATCCTTGATCTCCATTCTAAACCAACTTAAACCTCAATTAATCTTTCCACTATCCTCAAGTAGATTCCTCAAGTTACACCTTAAGCTCAAACTTAGAATTCAACTAACTTCCCCAATAACTTAAAAACAACCCTCATTTAAACCTTTGATCTCACATAACCTCTATCATTCAAATCCCGGTAATCAACTTTCGCCTAAACCTTTAAATTCAAAGTTTCTCAACGCCTCACTGTCACCCTTTTTGAGATTCCCCAGCTTTAAAACATTTCATAAATTCACTGAAACTCTTTGTAGAAATCCGCTTTTAAAATCCATTTGCAAAACTCTTTTAAAAAAAAATAATAAAACTGATCAAAGTCCCAATTTATAAAACAAGGACTGAAAACTCTGATAATCAGTAAAACTAGTCAAGTTCTCAAAATATCAATTAAGAACTGAAATCTATAATTCACATAGAGGGAAAATAATTATAAAGAACATAATTTTCAAAGGAGCGTTTTCCATCTAAGCACCCAAGTAACTTATCCTTCCACTTGCACCGTCGCAACGCCGTCATGCAAGTGGATTTAATGGCCCTTCTACCGTCGCTACGCCGTCATACAAGAAGCCAGGATGTCGTACGTGCTTATCCTTCCACTCGCACCGTCGTAACGCCGTCATGCGAATGGATTCGGTGGCCCTTGTACCGTCGCTTCGCCGTCGTACAAGAAGCCAGAATGTCGTACGTGCACGCAGACTGCCCCCAAAGGGCGAGGCATCCCGACACACGGCCCAAAGCCTATGTGTGTGCCGTGATGGGTCCCAAAGACCTGTATAACCTGAGAAGCTGTACGAATAGCAACTGGGTGCTTTGAAAACAGTACCAATCCGAAAATGATATTTCCATTTCAAATCACCGAAAACCATTTTCAAAACCTTTTTGGATATAACAGAAAATCCATCGAAACCAAAACTCGAACTTAATATTAAATCATTTCTTAAAGAACCAACGTCATCAAAAACGGATAAGTAAAATCAAATCTTTAATTTTATCCGAGAATAAACTGAATTCTCAAATCAGTTTCCAAAACCAAATCCATACTAATCACCTTAAAAAGCAATAACTTTAAAACCCTCGGGAATCCCAATCCTAACCAAGAGTCTCCACCTGGACTCCTTATCTTCAACCACCACTAACTCCTTACTAAAAATTCTCACTGAAGCTCCAAACCTTACTTAATTCTGTAATCTCAAACAATTCTTAAACTATCGGTATTCCAATCCTAATTCCGTAACCTCCCTTAGCTAGCATACAGCAATCAAAGCAAACAAGCATACAAGTAACCAAGTAATTAACTAAACTGAGGATTAAAGGGTCCTAGGTTCACTCACAGTGACCAAGCAAAAGACCGAATTGCCCTTCGTGTCCTTCGTGGCTCCTTTACTCGGATTCTAAAATCTGGCAGCATAACGGCATCGGGAATACAATTTCCCAAGCCGCACGTACCTGTTAAGACCAGACAGTCCAAGCAATAAACCAGAGTTCACAAACAAGTCCAACAAACACGAAACCGGGCGGGAACCACCACGCACGGTGGCTACCCGACCCTCGGAAACCACTCGAAAGGTACGAGAAGCTCACCCACAAGCTCGGGTGGTTGGCCCGAGGCCAAAAACCAAGGAACGGTCGCTGAAACCGTCACATGCAGCGGGTCCCATGACGGTCAACGGCGGTCAACTGTCAAAAACGAAAGTTGTGTTTAGCTAAAACAAATTACACAGGCACGTAGAGGAGATCGAGGGGATCGATTCTCAAACCTGGGTCGACGGCCAAAAGTGGCCGGAAAAGGAGGAATTTTGGCCGGAAAGCCGGCGGCACACCCACGTCCAATCCGCTGCCCACGGCGGTCCAACGGCGTGATCGACCCCACCAACAAGCTGGGCTCGACGAGGGGCGAAGATCTGGGCGGTCGCTGGGCCTCGTCGTCGCCGGAAACGGCGAGATCGCCGCCGATCACCCCGACTGTGCACGCGCGATTCTTCGAGTTCTGGGCTGCTTCACCGGAAACCGCCACCACTGGAAGGAAGAGGGAGGGCCGGCGAGCACCTCGAGCCAAAAACCCGGCTAGCCCATCGCCGGACGCGCCCCCACGCGCCGGCGAAAGGCGCGGCTGGGCTGAGTGTCGCGCGAGAGAGAGAGAAGGGTCGGGAGAGAGGAGAGAGAAAATGGCTATCTGAAATTTCTGGGGTTCTGTGCCCCTTTTAAAAATCCCACTTTTCAAAATTACCAACTTGCCCCTCTTTCCACACGTCCGTAACTTTCAAACTGTAGCTCCGTTTGACGCGTGCTACGTGTCTACGAACTCGTGAGGACGAGACCTTTCCACTGAACCCAAAGTCAACGCGAAACAACCTCCCGAACAAAAAGTCAACTTTAAATTTGAAAAAAACGTGCAAAACACTTTACTTTCCAAATAAAATTCTGAAAATCTTTAAAAAAACGTTTCAAAACTACTTTTGAAAGTGCGGGGTGTTACAACCAATCTCTAATTTCTACATGAAAACATTTCTCATATGCACAAGTGGTAAGTTCATACATACAAGATATGATTATTAAAGTAGCATAAGAGCATATATATCCTTATGTAACATGCTTTAGAAACTAAAGGTTACCAATCTCTAATTTCTACATGAAAACATTTCTCATATGCACAAGTGGTAAGTTCATACATACAAGACATGATTATTAAAGTAGCATAAGAGCATATATATCCAAAAAGACATTTATATCACAGAAACATGATTTTATTACATGGTTAGGCTAGGGCTACATCCCTAGTCCCAAATCAAAAAACTATTCACTATCCATAAAAGTAACGAATAACATCACAAATTGAAATATAAATGGAAACAAGAGTAAAAGAAAAAACTCTAGATATTGAAACCAAGCTCTCAAGGTTGTCACTCCTTCAAGGATGCCCAAAATAGCTTATTATCTCAAGTTCCTCTAAGCTCCTCTTGCAAGAATGGTAGTGAATATGGTGGGATGGGTTTTGTGATGGTATTTGGCTGTTCAGAGAGGAAGAGTTGATGGAGGAAAGATGAAGAGAGATAGGAAAAGGCTAGGGTTTTGGAAGATGGAAGATGAGATGTGTGTTTTTGAGATGAGATGATCGGATGGATGATAGAACGAAGTTTTTTTTTTTTCGTTTTGGGAGAGGTAAATTCGAAATTTAGAGTATGAGAGTGGTTGTGATGTGTGGTTAGGATGAGAAGAAAACAAAAGATGAAGAGATAAGGTTAAATGAGTTCAAAAATATGAGTATATCATCTTTTCTCTCATAGGATACATCCTTAGGGTTGTGGAGAAAGATAGATGCACAAATTACCTTAATTAGAGCCTTGAAAATGTTGAATTCAGCCTTTGCTAGAAATGGGCAAGCAAAGAAGATGGTAGAAACACATTTGAAGCATCTTTCCAAAATGGAAAATATGTTTTTTGACCATTTGTATTTTTGTTGTTAGAAATTCTAAGCTGTCTTTAAAGCGCAATTTGAATGCCTTAACCAAACCAAAAAATTACAAACTATATATCAATAGAAAGCCCTGGATGTCCTCTTTCCAATATATCATATGCACCAATCTATAGTCGGATGAAACAGTTATGATCTAAAAAATGTAGCTAACTTAGTTCTTTTCTGGAACAATTTTGGGCTGAATTTGAAATCCAAAATGAACACCTTAGAAGTCTTCAAATGTAATGAAATTCAACCTGGAAAAACTTGAAGGTGCTAGCTTCCATATCCAATTGGATTCATGTTAAAATCTAATTAAGAAAATAAATGTTATAATTTCACATTTTGTTAATTGGAAGCCAAAAATACAAAACTAATTGAAATGTAATACTTTTATTCAAATGTTTTTTGTAAAAACTAAGTAAAAGGATATGAAAGAGTGTGAATTAATGAACATAACAGCCAGCGGCTTCTCCGTCCAATTTTTTGCTTTTCCAACGAAATTTTATATCAAGCAAGGTATGGGAATTGATCCTCTCTTCATCCTCTTGCTATTGGTAGATTCAATTTGAGCCAATAGTATAGGAATTAGAAAACCCCAAATTGAAACTGTTGACCAACGCGTGTTCCACCTCGCATGGTCATCAGGTTGAGTTTCCTTCATTCGAGTATGACTCATTTAAGTAAAATTGATCCTTACGAGTTGATTTCCAAGCTTAGAATTAGTTAGATTCAATTTTTGCGTTGAATTTTAGGTTGGGCAATTTCTAAAAGTGGTGGCCACTATGAATTCCAACCACCTTAGGCCACAGCGCAACTGTTTGGAGCTGTTGGTGAGTTTTAGTGAACTTTGAGTGTGGTGACTGCCGCCCATTCTGGCCCTTCTATGGCCATGGCTGTAACACCCCATACCTTTCAAAGTTGTTTTGAAAAGCTTTTTAAAGGTTTTCGGGATTTTATTGGAAAGCTAAAACATTTTGGGCGTTTTTCCAATTTTAAAATTTGACTTTTAAAAACTTGGGGGGCAAAAGTTGACTTTTAGTTCGAGCAAAGTTTTTGCGTTGACCTTGGGTCCGTTGGAAAGGTCTCGTTCTCACGAGTTTGTAGACACGTAGCACTCATCAAACGGAGCTATGGTTTGGAAGTTACGGATATGTGAAGAGAGAGGCAAACTTGTAATTTTGGAAAAGTTGCTTTTAAAAAAGCCCAAAAACCCAGTTTTATCCCTCACTTTCTCTCTCCTCCCTCTCCTGCTGTCTCTCTCTCTCTCTCGCGACCCCTCTCTCCAGCCGCACCTTCCACCAGCGCATAAGGGCGCGCCCGGGGGCAACTGAGGCTGGGCTTCGGCTTGCCGTGCTTGCGCCTCCCTCCTCTTCCTCCCCTTGGCCGCCGTTTAGCCCAGAGAAGCCCAGAACTCGAGCTTCCGTACGCGCACAGTGAGAGTCATGGCAGCAATCTCGGCGTTTTCGGTGACTTCGAGGCTCGACGACTTCGAGGCTCAGCGACCACCCAAATCTTCTCTCCTCGTCGAGCCCAGCTGGTTGGTGGGTTCGATTGAGTCGTTGGACCGCCGTGGGCGGCGGATCGAAGGTGGGTGTGCCAACGGCTTTTCCTGCGAGTTTCGTCAGTTTTCGGCCACTTTTGGTCGTCGACCCAAGTTTGAGTTTTGGTCCTCTTAACGTACTCTACGTGCCTGTGTAGTTCGTTTTTGCTAAAAGTGAGTTTTAGTTTTCGTGTAGTTGACCACCGTTGACCACCGCGGGCACCGCCGCGTGTGGTGGTTCCAGAGACCTGCTTTGATGGTTTTTGGCCTCGGGCCAACCATCCGAACTTGTGGGTGAGTTTGGGTGAGTTTCTTGGACTTGTTGAGTGTTTTCCGGGGCCGGCCAGCCACCGTACGTGGTGGTTCCCGCCCGTTTTAGTTGTTTAACAGACGTGTTTGTTTTGGTTGGTTGTTTGGTCTTAACAGGTACGCTTGGCTCGGAAATTGTATTTCCGATACCGTTGTGCTGCCAGATTTTAGAATCCGAGCAAAGAAGCCATGAAGGGCAGTTCGGTCTTTTCATGTGGAACACTGTGAGTGAAATTAGTTTGAGTGTTGTGAGTGGAATTTTAAGTTCAGTTAATTTTCCAATTCAGTTACTTGTTTGGTTGCTTTGTTTGTTTGCTGTTTGCTAGTTAATGGGGTACGGACTTAGGATTGGAAATCCCGACAGTTTAAAGGTTATTTTAGGTTAAAGGATTAAGTGAGATTTGAGCATCAGTGGGTATTAATTGAGGATTAAGTTGGTTCTAAAGGATACTTGAGGATTCTAAGTTATGGAAGGATCTAGTTGGATCCCAAGTAAGGATCTTGTGGATTGTTTCGAGGTGAATTTTAGTTTAGAGGTTAAATTGAGGATAATTGAGGTATTACTAATCACAGTAAATTTGATTGGTTTAGAGGATTGGTGACCAAGTTAAGGATTGTGATTGTGGTTTGCAGTTTGCTTGTGACTCGAGGCTTAAGGTGGTTCATTTATTTGATTATTTTACTGAATTTCCCACTTGAGGTTACAATTAGTTTTTACTCATACGAGCTCTAGTGAGCTTATCGGGTTTGTGTTTAAACCCGGTGCACCTTTGGTTGGGCGCAGGGTTTGTTTTGTAGGTTAAGCAAGCTGAGGAGGCAGTGGAGAAAAGACGAGGCAGTGGGACCAGCAGTGTTTTAGAACTGTGTTTTTACACTTTGATTTTCATGTAAACTTTTTGTGAAATTACAGTTGTTTTCAGTAAATTGTTTTATATTCATGGCTCACAATTTCAAGAAAATGGCTCACAATTTCAGTTGTTTTTCACGTGCCCGAGGGTTGGGGCGTGACAATGGCTTTACTATTATGAACCTTAGTTGTGTTCGCGATTAATTGTGGGTCTTGAATAGGTTACATTGACTCAAATAACCGTGCATCAAAGTTGTTCTTGTTATCGAACTCTAAACCGATCCCAAAACTCTAAATAAACAATACCAAACAAACTCAACCCTACCCATTTGTTAAACCCTAAAACCCTTTATAGTTTAGATTATCTTTGATTAAGGAGAGAACCTTAGAGTGTTAAACCTAGTCCTCGTTTAGTGAAAAAGGGTATTTTGGTCATTTCACTGAAACCCGTACTATGTTTCATACCAAAGTGGGTCATGCTCTTTTGATTTACTCTAATCCATATGTATTCGAATTAGAATCAGGAAAGAGTGACCTTAGATTGTAATTTAAGAGTTTTTGTTCAGTCTAAGGCCATTCTTGTCATTTTAATTCCGATTAATGAAACCTCTGTTGTCAGTTTCTCACAAGGTTTGACCCCTAAATTATTTTAGTTAAAGGTAAGGTTTATTTCCTTGAGTTTGTGAAGATACTTGGATCTAAGTAATTTAGGTTTATTGTAACACCCCGCATTTTTCAAATTGGTTTTGAAAAGCTTTTTAAAGGTTTTCGGAATTTTATTTGGAAAGTAAAGTGTTTTGGACGTTTTTCAAATTTAAAGTTTGACTTTTCAAAGGGGGAAAAAGTTGACTTTTTGTTCTGGAGGTCTTTTCGCGTTGAGCTTGGGTCCGTTAGGAAGGTCTTGTCCTCACGAGTTCGTAGACACGTAGCACGCGTCAAACGGAGCTATGGTTTGAAAGTTACGGACGTGTGAACAGAGGGGCAAGTTGGTAATTTTGGAAAAAATGGTTTTTAAAAAGGCACAGAAACCCAGGAATTTCCAGATTTCTCTCTCCTCTCTCCCGCAGTTCTCTCTCTCTTCCTCGCGACCCATCACCCCAGCCGCGCCTTTCGCCGGTGCGTGGGGGCGCGTCCGGCGGCGGCTGGACTCCAGTTTTGGCTTCCCGTGCGCGCCTCTCCTCCCTCTTCCCTCTGGTGGTGGCGGCTTGCCGTGAAACAGCCCGGAAAGTGGAGATTTCGCGCGCGCACAGTCGGCGTCACCGTCGGCGATCTCCTTATTCCGGCGACAACGCGACCTCCCACCTACCCAGATCTTCTCCCCTCGTCGAGCCCAGCTTGTTGGTGGGTTCGATGGAACCGTTGGACCGCCGTGGGCGGCGGATTGAGTGTGGGTGTGCCGCCGGCTTTCCGGCCTGATTTCCTCCTTTTCCGGCCACTTTTGGCCGTCGACCCAGGTTCGAATTTTGATCCCCTCGATCTCCTCTACGTGCCTGTGTAATTTGTTTCAGCTAAACTTGACTTTGACTTTTGGCAGGTTGACCGCCGTTGACCGTCGTGGGACCCACCGCGTGTGGGGGTTCCAGTGACCGTTCAGTAGTTTTTGGCCTCGGGCCAACTACCCGAGCCTGTGGGTGAGCTTTTGAACTTTTCGAGTGCTTTTCCGAGAGTCGAGCAGCCACCATGTGTGGTGGTTCCCGCTCGTTTTGNTTGTTTGTTTGCTGGCTTGGTTGTGAAACTTGTTTGTGTTGCTTGGTTTGTCTGGTCTTAACAGGTGTGCTCGGCTCAGGAATTGTGTTTCCGATGCCGTTGTGCTGCCGGATTTTGGAATCCGTGCAAAGGAGCCACAAAGGGCACGAAGGGTAGTTCAGTCTTTTCGTGCGGAAAACTGTGAGTGAACTTAAGATCAAGTTAATTTCAGTTCAGTTAATTTTCTGGTCCAGTTACTTGCTTGCCTTGTGTGCTTTGTTGATTGTTGGTTGTTTGCTAGTTAAGGAGGGTTTGGAAATTAGGATTTCAGATCTCGGGGTGTTAAAGGTTATTTGAGGTTAAAGGCTTAAGTAAGAGATTGGAGTAACAGTGGGTATCAATTGAGGATTAAGTTGGATTCTAAATAAGGATCTCGTGGATTGTTTCGAGATTATTTCAGTTTAGAGGTTAAATCGAGGATAATTGAGGTATTACAGATTGGGACAGTGAATTGGATTGGCTTAGAGGATTGGTGATCCAGTTGAGGATTGTGATTGCTGAATTGTGATTTGTGGTTTGATTGTGATTTGAGGCATTAAGATGGATTGTGGTATGATTAATTTATTTCAGTTAATTTGAGGTTTTCAGTAGATTTCACTCATACGAGCTCTAGTGAGCTTACCGGGTTTGTGTGTAAACCCGGTGCACCTGTGGTTGGGTGCAGGGTTGTTTTTGCAGGCTTGCAGGCTGAGGAGACGGTGGAGTGAAGACGAGGCAGTGGGACCAGCAGTAGTTTCAGAAAGATATTTTACAGTTTGACTTTTTTTTTTGTAAAAGTTTTACAGCTTATTTTTATAAACGTGCTTTTGTAAAGTTACAGTTATTTTAGTAAATTATTTTATTATTCATGGCTCACAGTTTCAGAGAAAAAGGGCCCACAGTTTCAGGAACAGTTTTCAGTTGCAGGAAAAGCAGTTTCAGTTTTCAGTTTCAGCAGTTTAGGCACGTGCCCGAGGGTCGGGGCGTGTCAGAGGTATTGACTGAAAAACTATATAAAGTTAAGGTACTTAATTGTAATTTATTCATATTTATATTAGCAGTTAATGGTTTGACTAACAGATGTATTTAATTGGCAAGATTTCCTGGTTGAGGCACTTTAGTGCAACTTTGTAAACTTGAGGTATAAAGTTGAAAGATGATGTATAGTTCAAGTATATAATTGTAATTAACCTATTATTAATATTATGATAATATTAC